>KK351014.1:4176613-4363042 GCA_000671755.1 Glossina brevipalpis
AAATCCTTCCAAGACTTTGGTTAACAGAATTCTGTTAATCGCTTAACAGACCTCTGTTAACAGTTTTGGTTTGTGTCTTTGCTAGTTATATTTAAATATAACTTCACACCCTTATTTTATTGATCGGGTACAAAGTTTAGGAAACACTTGATTAGTGTTAAAAGTAAAGAAGAGTTATCCCTGTGCCTCTGCTAATTAATGGCCTATTTCTTACTCATTATGTTAACGCATCTGCTTTCTAGGTATACTCACTCGTATTATAATTAGTGCACATTACATTAATAGTTCGTGTAGATTGACATAAACAAGGATACAATACGTAGTACTGTAGACCTATGAAAAAAACGTCTATTAACTAAAGATGCCGCACTTATCGATGGGTATACACCTTCCACTCTTCGGTCACGTTATACTTCCTATTCCCCACTTCTTTCTGACCGACGTGCAAGCTTACAAACATATAGGGAATGTCCCCAGAGTGGCAGATCACATAACAAAAAAAAATTTTTCATTTCATTCTATCAATGTTTTTTCAAAGTGATTTTATGTTTGTGGATACATTTCTCAAAGTGATCATATTAAGAAAAGAACAATAAAAGTTTGATGTTAATTAAAATCCTGAACTATTTTCAAAATCATACAACTGCAAAATGATTGCATGCTTCAACGCGATAGTCACATCGCACAGACGGCAGCTATTGCCGCATACAAACGTTGTAAAAAAATTCTTGCACGAACAGTTTTTTGGTGAATGCTTATACTCAGTCACAAATATTGAAATAAACCAGTTTTCTCATCGTGTTTGTACGTTTTCTATACCTTATATGTATTGGTCATCATAAGATACGTACTTTCTTTCTAACGTTTAGCTATGGCTGTCCGTCCTTTACTACATCGGCTATTGTAATGTTCAGAAAGTGAAAGCATTAAATACGATGTTCAATGCTAAAAAATCTTCAAACAAATATTCAACGATCAAGTCTGGAATTTCGAGATACAGCACGGACAAGCGAGCTCAGATATAAATCTAACACTTCGCTACATTTTTATAAAGAACTTGTGAGTTACCAGCAAGAAACTTGCATTCGAAAATTTAACTAAAATATTTACGAGAACCGTCTAAATATGAAGAGCAAGATGGTTCTCTATCGACAAATTTAACACATAACTGTTTGATACGATAGGCATCCCAGATTCGATTCGACGACGACTATGGCTTTCTTGCTTGATTGCATGTTTTTTTTTTGTTTTTAATTCTTTTTTCATTGGAAAAATTCTTGTAAAAAAATAATGGAGTTCGTAAAGCATAACAGTATCAGTTTATCTTTAATCCAAAAAAAAAAATTTCTTTTGAATGTTTTTCTCACAAATGATTACAAATTAAAAAATGATTGTTAAAAACTGATTAAAAATTTCAAACACGCCTCAAAAAAAAATCTCCAAAAAAAAAGAAAAAAGTGACTTCTACTTGAACTTTATGAGAGAAAAAAAAATGAATTTTAAAAAGAATTCTGAACATGGCGACAAACAAATTGTAGTTTAAAAATACAAGAAAAATAAAAGAAATAAAAAACGTAACCAAGTAAACTTTGAACTCATGCATAACCTAAGCAAACAAATACATAAAACACACCCACCCAACCTTCCTGCAGAGAGATAGGTATTCTAAAAGCTATTTCCTATGATTTGTTAGACATTTGCCTTAACTTTAACACAATAGTTTTTATTAAATTCTTCAGTAAAAGCGTTTATTTTCTCTGTGTGACATGCCGGGAAAATACTTTTTGCTTGTTATACCCAATTGAAATTTGTAAGAGAATGTAGGCAAAAAAATGAAAACAGAAAAGAAAAGGGAAACGAAAAGAAAAGAATGAAATATTCTATGGTAGAATTGACAGGTATTTAAATTGTGTTGACAGCCAGTGCAGTGTAGATGAACGAGTGAGTGTTTTGTTTGATTGGGAAGCAAACACTTATGCACAAATATTTATAAATATTAAACTGACCAGGGAATATAGTGAGAGAGATAACTGACAGTTATAATATTTATCGAATAAAAATTTGAATGTAAAACTATAGAAATTTTCAATAATTTGATATCTAAGCAATATAAGTGCTTTCATGTGTGACAAAACAGAACATATTTGAAAAAAAGTTTTAAAATATTTTTTTTCATTTCTTGGTATTGCAATCATTAAATTAAATGCCCAGACATTCGTCGGCATTAAAGTTATTTTTTGCTGAGCCTAACAAGCAAAAGCCTCACGATGTACAACAATAAACACATTTACCCATAACATAACACCACTGAGTAAAAAAAAACTTTAAAAAAATTACGCACACTTGATGAGAGAGAAATGTGCGACGACAATATCCGAATCGAATCGAAAACGTTACCGTGACGTTATTCAATCAAGAAAAAAATATCTCTTTACCAAATGCTATTATTTGATGGGTCATCGCATATATGCCCGCCCAGTTTATTTTATTCACCTTTTTGAAAATTCAAAAGTTTTGAATGTATCGGAAGAACTCATGACGTATCCATGAATCGACATTTTTTCGTAGTTCCTCAATTTTATGGAACCGCATGCCAGCCAAGCCCTGCTGCATCGATATAAACAAGCGGTAATAAGAAGGGACTATGCCTGGTGAGTAAACCAGGTGCGGTAAAACTTCCCATTCGAGCTGCAACAACGTATCCTTGACCAATCTGTATTCAATTCGTGTGGAAACCACTTTCCATCCTTTTGGACCTTTTTAATCGCATATAAAAGTCTAAAACCTGTTAAATCGCCATCTGCTAAGTTATTCGGAAGCTCTTTGAGAATTTGAGCTGAGTTTCCGTGGTTTCCAGGCAGTTGTTTGTCCTTGACGCCGAAATCACCACTTTTAAACCAACGAATCCCAAACCGACAATTGGGATATGATAGAGCAGCATCACCATCAGATTTTAAAAGTTTTTTATGGGCTTCGACAGCAGTTTTCTTCAAATTATGAATGTTGAAAATGAATGTCGACAATGAATGTAAAAAATTTAAAAGTATTTTTCGGTTGTCACTACTTTAATGAAATCATATTGGTACTGATAATATTCTCTAAACTACTATCGAACGAATAGCAGTTTAATTCTTTCGAATTTCCTAAGGACGAATCCGTTATTATTTCGCCCGTTTATTCTGTACGTATCAACGTCGCAAAATTCAAAATGGGTTGATAAAATCAATATTTCCGCAAGCAGTCATGGACTTGCCTTTACCTTTTGGCTCTTTGCACTTTTTAGATACGAGGAGAAGACACTAGTTGTAGTACATTGTTGATTCGAAATTTTAAATGTTCCCTTATTGTATTGATCAGGGCGGTAGATACTAAACTATACCAGCATAGTTACCATGACTATGAATTTTGAAAAAGAAAAGTTTGAGTTAAAATTAATGTCAGCAAATTAATGTGAGAGATTTCCGTGAAAAAATCCCTATTTGCTCTTGCGCCTACCAAGCGAAATGAAACAATTTCGGCTAGAAAAAGGCTATTTTCGTTCGCACGGCATAATTTCGAATGTAGCAAATGGAATAAAGAGATTCTAACGAAATAAGGAGATTTTTGCGGAAAGCGACTTTTTTTTTGGGCGATATAAAGCATTGCGAATGAAATTGAGAGATTACTGCAAAAAACAGTTTTCTTTCGCCTCTTTTATATGGTCTTGGATTCCCTGAGGAAGGGGGGATAAATCTGTTTGCAGTCAGAATTAAAAAATTTTTTATACTTTTCGAGCTTTCGAGGTTATGAACGCTCTCTCAATAGTTATGTACTTTACTCCTGTGCATCAGATAAGACTATACGTGCTTGGTAGACATCGTTATCGTTTCCTGTTCGCTCATGCAATCCTTCGTTTTTCATAGTGCGTTGAGTGAGATTACTTTTCTTTGTAGGAGTTCATCTTCACTTTGTTCTCTTTCTTTTTGAATCTAGTAAAAATGTATGACTACACATGCACACACACATGCTGTATTAACTTTATTATTACACGTTGCACATGTGTCTATATAATGTGCTTAAATTGAATGAGAGAAAGACATACACACAGAGTCATAGAAATACTTATGGGTTGTGTTTATAAAATTTTTCGTTTTTTAACGGAAATAAACAATTTAAATGCGTACGAATGTGGAAAATTAAACACAATGAAATTAAGAAAAAATAAAAAAATTCAATATGTGCACTGTAATACACGATAACGTGCAGCGAAGAAGGAGTTGAGGAAAATTTTTGCCAGAATGCAAAACAAACATGTGCGTGAACGCGAGAGGTTTCAAACAACAAAAGATATGAAAGTACAGATAATACAATAAAACAAGAAAGAAAGCTCTATTTTGATAAGTGGGAGCTGTACATACTCGTTCAGAAAATTTTTAATCCAGTTTAATGTATATAACCATATATATAAATATATACATATATATGTATGTATATATAACTATCTTATATAACGCTGAATATAAATATATTCTTTATATACAAGTAGCGCGTGAAACACACCTGATGCAAGTTAAAATTGAATGCTACTCTATTGGCTGATATTAGGACAGAGAAGTCACTGCTGTAGTAGTGGTCCTAGTCTAGTCACTTCTAGCGATCGAAATTAATGTGTCTTGATAATCATGTGCAACTTAATCTGAACTAATCTTAAAAAAGTATATATGTGGCTTGAAGATAATCTTCATGAACGGTTAGCAAAGTTAATTAAGCATTTTAGATCAGTAAACTTCTCTCGTTCCTTACATATTTTTGATCGATATATATATAACAGGTGAGCTGAAAAGTTCGTAGGCTGACACATAGATAACGCTACGAGTATTATTCGGACTTTGCACCAGAAACATCAACCATAGAGAAGTGGTTTGCTAAATTTAAACGAAGCAGCGAAGACGATGCACGCAGTGGATGCCCCAAAGATGCTGTTACCGACGAAAACACATTTATACACGTGTCTTTCGAAGGTTAGGGCTAACTAAAAATCATATGGATTTAAACCTAATAGCGCTATCTATGTGTCAACCCACCTGATATATATATTACAATATATAAAATGCTGAATATTGGAGTCCACTTTTTACAAATGTAAGCTTTGTAAAATTCCGAGACTTTTTCATTCTCTATTCTTAGTGATAAACTGAGAGCACATTTTTATTTGTTTTTGTATTTTCATTTGAATTATTTCCTCTCTGAAACTATTCGTAATAAGGGAGCTGACGGATGGACAAAGCCTCGTTGGAAAATCGACTTTTCAAACTTCAAACTAAATAATTAATTTAACATGCCTTTGTCCGCATAAAGTATTACAAAGAGTTTACATGAAATAAAAACTAAATATAAGAAAAGAAGATATATTAACATCAGACAACGGGCCAATATTTTAAATAGTCAGTACATCGGTATTTCCTGACAGGTTTTGAAATTTTATATAGAAACTTTTTTAACATATTTAAAAAATTTTCAATAAATAAATTATATTATAAACTAGAGAAATAATTACATTAATATCAACAATTATTTGAATTTAAATATTAAACTAAATTTGTAAAATAATATAAATAAATAATTAAGTACCCTAAATCATTTTTCCTATTGCAAATTCTTCATTTAGTTTCGTAAGAAAACAAGAAAAATAATAAATATACTCTGGTGTTTTCCCAAAAAGAATAGACCAAATCATCAAATCCAAATTTGCAGCAGTTAATTTTTATGTCGAATTACTAGTACAGGCGAGATTTCGTCACGACATATTAAAGATCAGTCTCTTTTGTCATATAAGTTTCAGAATCTGCTTTAGTGATAAACTGAAAACACATTTTTATCTGTTTATATTTTTATTTAAATTATTTCCTCTCTGAAGCTCTCCGTAATAAAGGGACTGACAAACGGACAGAGCTTCATTGGAAAATCCACTTTCGAGTGCCAAAAAAAAAATCTCCATTGTTCAAATCTAGTGTGATTAATTTTTATGTCAAATTACTATTAAGAACTCATTTACATCTTTATATATTAAGAATTACACTTTTTACCATTAAAAGGCTTACATTTCATAAGAATGGTAATGTGGGAGGTGGTTTAGAAAATAGTCCCATCCGATCTAAATTTTTCACATCTATTTTATACACGAAAATATTAGTTTCTATTAGTACTTTCAATTTTTTTTCGTATACAGGCTCTTTTCAAGTGGGGCGTTATATGGAAAGTGGTCGTAAAAAAAGCCGGATCAAACCCTTCTTGTGCGAAAACTCGCCAGTATATCAAATTGCGTTAAAATATTTCAAAATATGTCTATCAGAGAGACAGGCAGACAAGCTTAAATCGATTTAGAAAATGATTCTGCATCAATTGGTGCAACAAAGGCTGAGTCTGTATTAAACCTTTCCGCCTTGTACCAAGAGTGGTGTAGGGTATAAAAAAAAACTTAAATGGATGTATTCTTCACATCTATGTATATATATACTTACATGTATTTCAGAAAATTTTATTTATTTCATATTCATTTTCTTCATGGCCCCTATAACCATATTTTAAACCATCTTTAAAGAAACGCATGTCATGCACTTATGACATTCAGTGTTTGTCATAAGGGTGTACAAGAATACACAGCAGAGTGGTTCAAAAACTATTAAATATTTTCTCTACATTCACTACGAAAACGATTTGTTAATAATATTTTTGGGCAGAGAATGAATTTCATCCATCTACAGTAAATTAATTTTTGAAATTAATTTAATTAATTAAAAACATTCGTAGATTAAAAAGCTGCGGGATTTGCCTCCAAGTGTCTCATAAACTAAATATTGATGTAAATTCTAGCAAATGAATTTTCTTAAAAGGTTATAATGACATTTGGACTATTGTTTTGTCAATTACGAGCTGCGGCATGGTGTGTTAAAGAAAGAAAGAAAACTGTCACAACGATCAAAAAATTTTGAACGAAAACCATCATCACCAGTGTTAAGTTTCAAATTTAAAGAATCTCGAAAGTTCAAAGAGAGGGAGAGTAATTTAAATGGCGGCAAGATGAGTAACTTTTATGAAGACAGCAAGCAACTAAACCCGATACAGCAATAAATCAAAAAAAGAAAAAGAAAACTTCAGATATATATATTCAGCTGGGACCGAATCCTATATACCTACTTGCATTCATTTTATCTGCCAAATTTTTCCGCTTTGTTTACTTTATGAGTAATAAAAATTATTATTATAATTATTATAATTATTATTATTATTATTATTATTATTATTATTGTTATTATTACTCTATACTAATGAAATGAATTCTTAGACTAGAGAGAAGAGAGTACTAGAAGCATAGGCTATCAGCTCGTTGGTGTTTTTTCATTTATTGGCTATGAAAAAACTCTACCGAAATGAGATTTGAACCCACGTGTACTGACTTGCTAGAGGCGCTTCTTAACAAATCAGTCACAGTTGCGGCTTTGAGTAATAAATAGAAAACGTCAAAAAAGTGAAAAAATGAAAATTTCTATCATTTATAACTTTGTGTAAGCGTCAGCGGGTTTTCTGATTTTTGAACATAGTAGAGTCCTCCATAAAATAAATTTAGAGAGTTTCAAACTTTTATTTTTGATAATTTATGAGTAATGTGCAAAAATTCACCAATTTTTACATAGAGCATAGCAAAGGAGCTTTCAGTTTAGGATTTACTAGAGGCATGCCCTTGGACCAATTTGGCTCATTTGCAATACCTATGCTCGAGCGTAAGAATTTCCAGTTTTACTGCCAACACACATCTGCACATCCACATAGGCAGACAGATAAGACAGACGGACAGACATGGCTATATCGATTGAGATTTTGACGCTGATCAAAAATATATATGTACTTTACAGAGTCTACTGACGATTCTAAACGAAAACAGAAAAGCAAAAGAAGAAGAAGAAATATAAACATGTATTTAAAGTAATTATTTTTCCGAAAATATTGCTTGAGAAATGTAACCATTGCTCAGAATTTACGTTTATATAAAAGTATATACGTATTTCAGAAATTGTAAGTATTTTGCCCCCTTAATCTGAAGCCCCTCAACATAAGTTTCTTTATATAATGCTGTCCTTAGTGGTAGTAGTATCTGTATATATATTACGTTTTTATGAGATATACATATATAGAGAGAATCATTTCTAAAGCTGTGAAGATGATGTCTAACACATATTATTTTCAGAAGCACGTACATATAGATATATATGTATATATATATATCTGCATATTTAGAAAGATTTATAGTCTTTATTGAATGATGTGCTGTCGGGTATTAGTTCAAAATAAGTATACATAAATGTGGTCGTATTTGGAGCGAAAGAATGAAATGAAAAAGTCATTAACTTTAAGTTATAACTTATGCTATATAGATACATATAAAAGAAATAAATTTCATAGAGAAAACGTTTGAAAATATTTAAAATTATTTTTTTTACTCAAATTCACGAAAATATTTTCTCGAACAAGTATTTCTAGTATAATGTGTATAATAGATAATTCCGAAGGCAGGTTTTTATAATTCACAAGTTTATTACATCTCACAGATTATAATAGAAAAGCTCATAACTTATATATTGATTCAAATCATCGACTAAGTTTGCGAGATACTTCAATAAACTTGCTATCAGACTTTTATCAGAAACTGTAATCCATCGTTAGCCACTGTTTTGTTTTTCATATTTCTACAGCATAAAAACTTATGCGACGAAAGAACAACGCATCTATTGAAACAATTCTCGAAAGAGTTTATTTTTCGAAATTGTTATTGACAAATATAAACATTTCTCATTAAAAGCAGATAACAATCAGAGTGACTAATGTCTGCTGAATAGAGCGAATGAAGAGGTAGCACATCCCATTCCAATGCTTGTCGAGTTTCGGAAACTCATGGTAGAGTTCAAAATCACTTCAATATGTCTTTTGCTCTTTTGTTGAATTCTAAAGTCAGTTAAAGTGGCTGTGCCTACGTTTTACACACTGATGGTTTCATGGAGCTGAAGTATACAGCTCATAATACGCTACATTCAGCTGACCTTACCAAGTAGAAAGTTTACGTTCGTTTATTTAGCTTTGTCTTGATTTTAGCTTCACCTAAATCCGATCATGATTTCTTGCTCTCTATCTATTTTTTATCCCTGGTCTTCCCTTTCTCATCTTTAAAGCAAAATATTCACATTTTGATAAATGTCCTTTCAATATTTCTTGATTTCAATCTCTTGGCATTCACTTTTCCTGCTTATGAAATTATTTTAATAGACCATGTTTGTTTGGAAACGAAAACGCTTCCTCAGCTCGAATTAATTTTGCAATAATCTTTTTGTCATTGACGCTTATAACGCCTTCAGATATTCATCTTCACTTTTCTTTTGGAGCCCATCTTTCTTTTGACTGTTTTTGGAACCAACGCTCATGTGCTTTTTCCGATGAAGTATAATCATCGACGGTAAACGATGAGTTTCATCAACTCTTTTCTACGAATTATTCGAAAAAGTCAAGCTTCCTACAAATTGCGTTTCTAGCATAAAATTCGACCTATATTGAGAAGTTGAGAAGTTAAAGAAGCTGTGCTTCAGCGCCATCGTAGATACTTTAAGGCAAAGCCTAACGGTATTATTTTACATTACACTCTCTCATGTAATAGACAATAAGAACCGTTACGCTCTCTCGCAAAAACTCTTCAGAACTTCGTTTCCAACTGACGTAAAATCCCTTATTTAATTACAAAAAGCTGCTTAAGGCGTCACATCACTGTACCAAGTGAAGAAAGCATATTTTTAATACATTGCTTTAGGTGAAATTAATGGTAATGAGCAATAACATTTTAGCAGTTATAAACCGTCTACTTAAGTATTAAGGAACAAAAATTTTAATAGGGAAATATTAAAAAATGGCAACACCGGAGCCTTCCCCGCGACGTATATTTAACTCAAGAGGCTCTAGGTCATACAGTTCAATTAGTCCAAATTTGAATTTAAAAAAATACTTCCAATCTACATTCCGATACGTAGTCAAACACCTAGAATTTTTTAAATATATTGAATTTTGTGTGTTTCGAGAGTATTGGAATGAAAAATTTCAATTATCGACCAAAAAAAGATACACTTTTATGATTAACAAAATGTTTAAATCAACTTAGCGATAAATCCTACGTACTTCCTTGGAAAATACGGACAATCTTTTTGAAGTGGTTACGGAAAAGCCCGAAAAGTCATGGAAAAAATTTGCCACAGGTAATGATTCTTTTTCACCTATTCTGAAATGGTAGAAACCAAGGAAAATCCAAGAAAAACAAATATTTTTTTTTGATGCCATATCAATGCCGATAAATTAAAAACAAAAATAACCATAGAACCATTAGAAAAATAGATGAATAACAATTTCTTGTCAATAAGACGAAGTGAAGCTTAGGACTGCAATCGTTACATTCTGAAGGTTTTCAGTTTCTTTTTTTTTAAATTAATTTTGTAAGCATCGCAAAATAACAATAAGGTTAGGTTGGGGATCTCGATAGTTGCTGCATATTTTATAAAGTAAAGCAGCATTGTTTTTCTGCAAAACTCCTCAGTTTAAGACGCGTACACTTATTTGTACAATTGCCGAAAATCTACTGTCAAATGCTAACCAGAGTTAATTGGAGGTTAAATCATTCACGTTAGTCTTGAAATTTACATGCGAAGAATAATTGGAGTAAAAACAAAGTCAATGCATCATACGAAAAGTTCAAACCGAAGATGGATAAATAAATCACAAGTAAAACTAAAACACAAAAATGTTCTAAAATAAAATTAACTTAAAATAATAGTTTCGTTTGCGCTTTAGAAGAGCGTCTCAATGTTTGACTTTTCACGTAATTTTTCCAGATATGCTTGCATTCTTCTTTCATTAGATTTCATGAATTGATTGAGTGGGGTCATCATTCAATTAAAGTTCATTAAAATCGTTCATTGTGCTAGTTTTTATTTTATTATGATTTGTCTACCGATATGGAGGGTAACGAATGTATTAGAATCACTCGTCCGTTTGTAACTTAGTAAACCAGTCAAGGTTGTAATTAAATTAAATCTACATAGCAAACGAAAAATGTGGGAAAATTTTGATTAAAAAAAATTACCAAAAGAAAATGTTGAAAATGAACTGAAAACAACTACCAAATAAAAATTTATTTACAAATTTGTAGCAAATTATTTTTTAAAAAAAATTTTTTTTTAATTTTATTTCTACGTACTTCTAGTATTTTTCTATAACACGTTTCTAAACTAATAAAGAAAATTCAATTGAAACTGAAAATTCAAATGGTATCATGATGAAAATCCAAACAGTAATCGCGTACGAGAAACAAACTGTTTTAGCGTTTAAATTTTATGTTTAAATTGTAAGTAAAACATCGAAAACTACAGATTAACAGTAAAAGGTAACCACTTATGCTAAATTACTTCAGCTCTATACTACGGTACGCATTTGCTATATGAGGTACTTATGGTTACAGGAAAGCTGCTCGATTATTTTAATAGCTTAAGGGGTAGCACACCACTGGAAAAAAAATCATAACCAGCAAAGAAATCTTTTCTTGGAATTTCAATCTTTCTCTTAAGCGTTCCAAAAAAGATCGCCTACGCTAAGTGAACCTCTGCTGTTAAATTGTAATTTGAAGTTTTAGCTGTTGTTCTTTAACACACTAAACGATATATTTAGAAAGTGTTTCTAACAAATAAACTTAGTGTAGCTTCATTGAGGCGACCGTTGGGTACGGTATGAAGTCAGAGCGATTCACATAAAGTTTCAATAATTTTGTCAAGAAATTAAAAGTTTGGGATGAAGTTTTTTGGATTTATGATTATGAATTCCGGTATACATTTAAACAATTAAACATTTACTTGTCGGATTTTCTGTTATTTCGGAATAAAATGTAAAATGTGTATTTCTGTGTTCGAAAGAGGCAGAGAGAAAGCGAATGAGGGAGAAAATTTTCATATGTAAGAATATTTTTATAGTCTTGGGCTTGCAGACTCATGGAGAAAAGTAATACTAAGGAAAAGAATAAAAGAAAAGTTTCACACAATAATATTCGCGCAAAGCGCCCATTCGGTTTCTTGAAACATCGCGGAGTACCGAGTATTGTTGAAACACACCAAGAAAATGATCTCTAGAATTAAAAAGTAAACCCTTTTTGGCTGTTGTTTGTTTTTCTTATATTATGTTTTTTAACATTTTGTTTCTCTTATATATACAGTAAGAATAATGTTAAGAATAATGTTTATAAACGCTTACGCTAATATTATTAAAATTAAATTAAAAGAAATGACAACATTGGTCAGCTTAATATGATCTAAATTAGGTCAATAATAACTGCTTACGCTGTTATTGTTGGAACTAGATCAATAAGAAAAGCTTTTAGTTTAGTTTTATTAAAGTTAAATTATTAATAAAATGAAAATAATACTTAAACACGAGTAATGAAAAAACGTGCAGTAGTAATATCAGAATAATGTAAAAAATGTATTGTAGTAGAAAGACGTGTCCACGAAACATTTCAAGATTTAAAAGAATTTTCATCAAAAAAGACGATTTTTAAAAATGACGCTGAGTATAACTTGAACAACTCCCATTTTTTCATTTACAGTGTCTTTAAAAGACCTTCTCTAGTGCACATCATAGGGTTTATCGTTAAGTAAATTTTTTATTAAAAAGACAGTCCCTTTCAACTTTCTCATTCAAATACTCGCCAATCGCACGTATATATAAGTCAATATATCAGAAAGATCCTACAATGTGCACTAACTGTAGAAGCGAAGATTAAAAATATTTTTGGAATTCGAACCAGTTTTTTTTTAATATTTAAATCTATGCTTAATAATCTTCTCAAATATTATTATTACTTCGCTTTTCCTTCTATAGAAGAAAAAAATTGTCAAAAATTCTTCGTGTTCAAGCTGTTAGAGTGGCGTTGCCCCTTGATGTGGATTTTTTTATAACAACGAACGATATGGGAACACCTAGGTTCACTTGGGTTTTTCATAACACCAATATACTAAAATAATAAATACATATATAATAATAATAATAATAATAATAATTGGTTTAAAAATGAATTCTTATCGTTTCTTCCGTCTTGTAAAGTCCAGTGCTCAGCTTAATATCATCAATTATTGTTGGTATGCTTCAATAGCGATGATTTCGTTGGGTTAGAGCAACCCCCAATGCGCAATATCTTTCCTGCTGTACCAAATACAGAGCATTATCTTTTTCCGCAACGATTAAATTTTGCTGTCAATGTTGTTAGTCGAGATCAATACAGATTTCAGTGTTTGTATCTTTCGATGGCTTTCTTTCATGTCATGGGAACAGCATTTTAATTGCGATATTTCGCTTCTTCATCTGTCTCTAATTCAGCTTATGTTGTTACCAATTTCGTAATCTTTCTCGTTTATTGTCTCGCCATCATTTGCCACGTTTGCATATAGTCCTACGTACAATCTTGCTGACCAGATTCCGCGTGTTTTGATGTTTGAAGCATATTCTTCCCTACCAA
Source organism: Glossina brevipalpis (assembly GCA_000671755.1). NCBI lineage: Eukaryota > Metazoa > Arthropoda > Insecta > Diptera > Glossinidae > Glossina > Glossina brevipalpis. The sequence continues at coordinate 4,190,184 of KK351014.1, forward strand.
AAAATTGCCTTTTTACTCCTTTTTTTGAATGCACAAGTGAATCAGTGGATGCCGCGATTGCTTGTTCCTATAAATTAATTCAGTTATTTTGAATAACAAAAATACGTAGAAAACTGTTATCTTTAGATCTGTTTCTATAAACGGTTTCAAACTTCACGTACACCGTAAAATCCTTATTTTTACCCCTGGTATTAAATCTTAATTTCGAAATTTCTATGAACAACCGAAATTTACGATATTTTCTCGCAATTGCGTATTTAAGCTTGAAATATTAACCGTAATTACAATCCGACGGGTAAAGTTTGTTTTACTTCTTAAAAAGATTGCAAATAGCGCACTATTTATAAACTTTCCTATCCATCGCCGTAGCTACGGATATGAAGGATTTCCTAAGCCAAAACTTAGAGGAACGGTCATATTATTTCCGGTATTTGCTTATTCGATTAATACGTTAGTAAGATTGGTTTTCGAAATTTGCAGAGGCCCCTTGTGACTCGGCTTAGTCTAAACAATCTTCCATGTCACCGTCAGGCATTTTTACAGCGGAAGAAAGCAATATCCAAACTTTACATAAAGATCTTTCTTGTAAGTAAGAGATATGATCGTTTGAAACCATTTTCAAATAAGAATGCGTTAGTGTGACTTCAACGAGACGACCGTTCAGTAGGATGAGAGGAGAGCGAGAATCTATCACAGTGGCTCTATCAACCAACCATTCTGCTCACTATAGAGTCATTCCGAAGATAAATTAGCTAGCAGTCGCGATCGAAAGACACTAGTTTGTTGCGCACTACAAACGAAAGATCAACTTATTCACTTGTGTCACAATTCAGATGCCTACATTCCTGACCACATACTAACGACAACTTTAGATTTCAGGTGATTTTTCTTACTCACCCAACCCTGTTTCGGATCAGACTGTATATAACTGCGAACACCAATTAGTTACACGATAGGCTTAAGGGAATCTCTATCGCAATTTCAAAACGTCCCAAAGTGTATCTAATAGTCGATCCGAAACTTTGAATATGATATTTTTCAAACTGCCCTCATTTATTCAGCTTTCAGTTTCATTTAATTACAACTTTTAAAACATTTTTCTTTCATTAAATAGAAAAAAAAAACATGTTTTCTCAGATTAACAGCCAAGTAATTTTATATTACATAATGTGAATATGGAAGAAAATGCCCACAAACAAAACATTATTAAAATATTTAAACAAACAAACCAAGATTAGGGAAATGGAAAACGTTATGTACAGTAAAACTAAAATAAGTGCAAAATTGTACAATAAAAAAAGGTAAAACAAAGTTAAAAGCGAACTTCTAAGGCTCTATGAATTTTATGAAACTCGAGTGTGGGCTTCATAAGTCATTGCCATGTAAATAAATGCTCAGATGAGTACTTATATGTTTTCATGGTGTAATTTTTTTTTTTTATATATTTGAGTACAATTATAGAGAAGTTAATAAATACATTTTTTCTTTCCTTTAACCACAAAATACATCCAGTGTTATATGAAACGATAATCTCTCCTTCTCTCGCTGGCTCTTTATCATACCATACATAAGCACACAGTCAAGTTTAAACTTAAACACTTAATTACTTACTTATTACTAGGCATTATAGTCTGTATTTGCTCGCAAATAAATATAATTTAAAATAAGCTAAAAAAAAAATTATGTTCGGCTGGGTGCGAATCTTTTATACCAACCACCTTTATTTGAAAAAAAAGAAAAGGAAACTCAATAAAATAAAATATTGATTCTGTATAATATTAGGTGGGCTTAGTTGATTTTTTCTACTTTTGCAGATGTGTTGAGCTATCGCTAATAGAATACATTCGAAATATATTATCGTTGTATTTATTGAGATCTAAGAGCAAAATGCAAAGAACCCAGAAAGCAGAAACCTATTACCACGTTGTGTTGCAATCAAGAAGTTTCCTTCAAACAATGGGTCAGCAGTTTCGATACCAACTGTCGACCAAAAAATTTCAATAATTTTGCCAAATTTTAAACCGTTAAATTAATTTATATGCACGAGAGAATATTTACCATGAATATCTAAACAGGTGGTTAATTGAACGAGAGAACCATAATTCCTATATCGATTCAGAATTAGATACTGATCAAGAATACATATATTCTATAGAGCCTCTAAAGCCTATCTCTGGGTTTTTGCAGATGTCTCGATGAAATGAATAAAGCCACAATAATGTAGGCACATAAATAGTAGAAATCTGTACAATTACTTTACAACGAATTTTTGATACCTTAAAGTTAATAAGTTTACGTATTAAATAAGAAACATACAGAGAACATATCTACTCGTCTATTCACAATATATTTCGATGCCATAACTATTTTTTCACAACAGTATCGGAGGGTTAAGCGACAAATTCCACTTAAGGGTGATGCCACTATAGCAGCCCAAACAAAAAAGGTTATTTGACAGTAGACAGTAGTAGAATAATAATATTTAAGAAACTTATTAAGTGTACATTTCAGTATTAAAAAAAAAAATCGATGGAAATGTTGAAAAAATTCTACGCATAGGAAAAGCAACCTTGAAGGGTTTCAGAAGAAATTTGTTTTTATTACTTAAAATATTAAATTGGAACTGAAATACAGGAAATGATGAGTAGAAAGGAGCTCACGGGAATGATATCACGATTAATTAATTTGAAATATTCCGAATTCCATCCAGATAAACTAATTTTCGCGAGCGGCAGGCTTTCTTTTGAAAAGCGATCTGAGTTTCCAAGCCTCCTTTTTTTTCTTAAAAAATAATTTTCATTTTAATATGTTTATTGAGAACAATACATGTTTTCATCGATCGCCTTTTTTCACCTTTTCCGATAAAAGAATTATGCGATCACTGTGGAACTGGTAAGATATCTGGGTGAAAAACTGAACTAAATGAATTTCTTCTCTGAAGAAAGGGGAAATAAATGGTAACAAGGTGGAGCAAAGTTCGCGTCATAGGTTTGAATGCGTCTAGGCATGGTCTCTGAATTTTAGAAGACGATACGTATCCTGTTCATCAGTAATGGCTGCCTTTAAAAAATTGTTCTTTTGAATCGTATTAACTGTTGACAATCGAAAGTGGAACTAATCGACTAATTGACCAAATTGAAGCACCTATTGATGCGCGATTCTTCTCCAATTTCACCAAACACATTGTAATGCAAAGCATTGCATTACATGCCGTCAATCTGGAATTTGTCAGTTTGTAAAGTTTCATCCATAACCTTTTCGCATATTTGGCACAAATGCGGAAATTTGATCCATGAAATTTTTCAATTAATAATTCACATAGCACCCAAATGTCGGACTTTTTATATCCTATCTTGCGCCAATAGTTCAGAAATGCTTTTGGTCCTTGTTTAGTTACGCAAATAATAATAATGTAATAAAACCAAATGAGGGGACGGTGGTCCTCAAGTTTCTAAGGAATTTCATTTCACACGTGGAGAGTCTTTAACATCGAAATTCCCAAAAAAGAAAGGAGCGAAATAATTGCACGCAGTTAAGAGTGATAAAACAGCTTCACTATAAGAAAACGTCAGTTTTCAGATAAGCCTGCCAAGCGATGTCGCCTCGAGCGAAATGATAGCGTAAAATAAACAGATTTTTCAAAGTTTTAGTTCAATTGAAAACGCATTTACTTTCGACTGAGCTAATTAAACTTCGAATAATTTTTTTTTTTGTAATAATTTATGGAACGACAACCTTTTCGAGTAGGGCTCGATAGGGTTAGTGTGATCAAAGCTACATGACTCTGAAACATCCTCTATTGAGGAATAATGAGGAAGACTTTTTTTAAAGAAGCTTTTGTTATAAGACGTAAGAAAGAATTTTCATATGATAATCGAAAATCTTCATAACTTTTGTTGACATTCGTTGCGCTTACATTCAACTCTACTCCGGCAGGTGATAGGAAAATATGAGTCTCGCCTGCCATCTCGAGCAATAGTTGTTTGATAATAATGAAACGGAACATTACTAACGGTGTAGACCTTGTTAACCTTCGGAATACTACGAATAAGTACTTGCTGAAGTAGTAATTACTCTCCGAAGTTCTCAAGTCTTCAATTTTGTAAGTTAGTTAGTTGATCAATCATTAACATTCACTATTTAGAGGTTTGAGTTCACCTCAAGTTTTCGATATCAATTTTTGAGGATTTGGAGTCTTCAGCAAAAGGCACTTTGGATTATGACTTTACGCTAGTGAATCTGTTACAGACGACATGACAAAACCAACTCACTGTCACTATTTTATCTGCTTGGTATTAAAACAAGCGTAATGCAGCCTACATGAAAACGATATGCGTGGAAATGTTCTAGTTTTTCTATTTGCTTTTTTTTTCTTCTTAAGCAAACACAGGATAAAGAGCAGACATTATGCGATATGGAAATGAAAACATGTTTTAAAAACGAATGAGAATAGGAAGCTCTTGGAGGCAAAAAAAAACTTTAGCTTTTAAGTTACTTTTAACACATGAAAGATTATGTATGTGCCCGTGTGTGTGTTTAAAATTTAATTAAAAATGTAACTTTAATACTTACAATAAGCCATCAGTATAACTAACGGCGTTAACCATTTTATTATATTCGCTAAGTAATCCATTTTAATGTTTATCATACGCCTCTTACTGCGCTATTGAGTTTTTTGGAATTGAATTAATTTTCACAATTTAAATCGATTTTTTTTTAGTTTTATTTTTTTAATTTAAAGTCTTTGCTTTAAATTTTTTAATAAACATTCACTAACACACACTATCAGTTTTTTACAGTTAAACACCCTAAAAAGATATTTAAAAAAACATATAATATTTAATTAAACATTTACATGCACACACATATATAAAAAGCGCAAAGCATATGAACGTCAGAGGGGATGGGCACACTTTGTGCGTTAGACAACCGGATTCACGTCTACACGCATCTGACGCGCACGCAAATGCAATATGATCGAAACGTGGGGTGCTAGAAAGAGATAAAAGAATAAGAAGAGAAAAAATTAATGTTTTCTTTTTGTTTATATTTTTATGGTAAGCAAAATAAGTATTATTTTGAACAATCCCTACCTAAGGCGAAGCACAGAAGATTTCGAAACGTTGAATTTTTCGAATCACTTTCAAAAATCCAAGTGACATACCGTTTTGATAAAAAAAAACATAAATAAATAAAGAAAACACGAGGAATATACAGGAGGAAGCAATGTCTCGGCAAATTTCATAACCTCGAATATCGTATAAACATTTTGACGGGCGGACTGACGAATTCTCTTGAATCCTACTATCTATATAGCGTTATTCTCCACTTCTAAACTGATGATATAGGCCCTCCAAGTTGATATCTGAAATCACCAAATTACTAACGATCAATGATTTGAAACGAGTGACGGACTGCCCAGTTTTGAAAATGAACGTAGCTCGACAGCATTTACGCGTAGTATGCGAAAAAGTTTAGGTCGTGATATGAAGTGCACGCATTTAGGGGAACCATTGAAAGCGCGTAATCGACTTATAAACACAGCAGACAAAAAACGGTAGCTTGCATAGCTCTCAAGCATGATTCACGACCAAATGTGTATCATAGTCTAGTAGATAGATTGCACACGACTATTAACATTACAGTCAGGAGCATTTTAATTACGAATAGGTAATGGCCGCACTTATAGTGAAAGGAAGAGGGATAACAATTATTGATCGAGCATACAGAATGCGCCCATGCCACATTCCTCTCTGCCCATTTCTTTCCTACCCTTACGGCCTTAATCCATCTATAAGGCTACTGCATAGTCAAGTTGTTAAGAATAGCAGCTATCAAATCGGCGTACCCAGGTTCGATTCCGGGTGCGGTAGACCATACTTTAATTACGATTCGTATTTAGTCGTGGCTATGGTGAAAAACTATTGGTAAAGGCATATCACTTCCGATCGGGCGCATACACCTCCCACCCTGCAGCCACTCCCTTTTTCATCCTCCTCACATTTTTCCGACCAAAACCATGATTGATTGCTCGTTTAAAAAAAAATTGGGGATGTAACCTAAGTGACGAAATATATTTAAAGCAAATTAAGAAAATTACATTCGGCTATGCCGAATCCCTTATACCCACCTTATTTTAAAAAAAGGGGGCAAAACTAAATTTTAATAGGTGGTCGTAGCAGTTTTTTTGTTTTTTATGGAATACCATGGAACATGGCCAGCCATGGAATACCGTGGAAAAAGACCGGAAACAAACAGACATGTTTTCAACTTATACTGTGAGCATGGCCTGTGGTCGATTTCGCCCATAGCGCCCTAACGTATGTGAAAGAACTTTCAATGTTTCTGCCAAATTTGAAGCCGATATATTCATTTTTGCGGCCAGAAGAATGTTTACCACAGACATTATACAGACAGACGGAGAGACGGATATGTCTAGGTGGATTCTGAACCTCACACTGATCAGGAATATATAAATTTTATGTAGTTTCAGAAGCATCTTTCTTAATGTTACAAATATTTTCCCAAAAAAATAAAATTTCAATATTCTATTACATCGAGTGGACGGCGTCGATCCTTTCCAGTTTTGCACAGAGGCTACGGGATAGCTACAGCAAATATTTTTGGAAATTTTTATAATTTTATCTGCTATGGTTTACGAGTAACGACAAAAAATCCAATTTTTATTTGCTTTCAAAAGCAAAGGTGTTCTTAGTCTACGTCGTACTATGCGCGCGTCCTTTGACCGATTTGGCCCATTTTCAATACAAACCTGCTTACAAGAACTTCGAATGCTTCTGCCCAACTTGAAGTCGATATCTTCATTTTTGCGCCAGGAGAATGTTTACTACAGACATTACACAGAGAAACAGACGGACATGCTTAAAATCGATTCTAAATTTGATGCTGATCAAGAATATATATACTTTTTGGGATCGCCGAAGTTTCCTCCTGGGAGTTACAAGCCAGATGACTAAATGAAATATACCCTTCACCTTCGGTGGTGGGCCTAAGACCCGCTTAAAGTCCTATATGAAAATGGACTCGAACTGTTAATTGTCAGGCACAAATTTACCTAATCCTCTTGCAAATTTAATTTATTGATATAAGGTAGTGGGGTGTCAACGATATGCTTTTAAAATCTATTTTGGTGTTTTCCAAAAGTTTTCAAATTATTTTTCTGTAACATTTGTAATTCTTCCTCTGCCTCCCTCTGTACTTTAGCACTCTCCCTTCTTCACTCTCTCGTTCTATTTATCTATCTATCTCCCTCTCTCTCCCTCTCTATTCCTGCCCGAACTTTTTATGTTTTCCTATTACTTAAGAAGACTAGGAACATTTTGCAAAACTAAGCCGACTTAGATTTCAGCATTACATACCTATTAGGAGCTTACTAGTGCAGTCTTTCGTCGAAAAAAAGAATTGTTTTTAAATAAAAAAAAACATCTCAAATTACCCCCCTTTTTTAGTTTAAAACACATAAGCTTTTGGTTTCATTGAGACGGTAAAACACATTTTTTTTTTGCATAAAGGATAATACAAAAGCACAGAAACAACAACAACAATCGAAGTAAACTCTCAAATGTTTTCAATTGAAGTAATTTTCCACTTCGTTAGAGTTTGTTGAATAACAATTAGTGACATTTTGAGACCAAAAGAAAACAAGAAAAGAGCTTTTGTTTTAAAGCAAACATTTCTGCATTTTCTGCACCATAACAGCAAATGAAAAAAAATCCTTTTAAAAATTTTTGCAAAACCCGATAACTAAATAAGAATCATGTTTTCAAAATAAAAAAAAAATTATTTCTTTGATAAACTTAATAATGAATTAAGTTATGATTTTTTTTTCTGATAAATTAAGTGAAATGAATGAGAAAAGACTATTAATGGTCTAAACGAAAAGTTTTAAATAATAGCTGCTATCAAGTGCTTTTGAAAATAAAATAATCGTTTGCATTCATACGGAAAATACTTAAGACTTCTCAAACTCACAAATGAATGGCAGAAGATGCGACATTTTCCTTCTTTAATATGTTTGTTATGTGTACATAATAAGTCGTAAAATGCTAAAAATAAAACGGAAGCATAACTTAACTTTTTTGATTCTTTTTTGCTTTTAAATTCAATTCGAAATAGCCATAAAAAATAACAAAAAATTCGTTTGCAAAACGGATTTTGGATGCCCTTCATGTTTATACACGAATATCTCTTCTTAAGTTAATGCTTTTCGGTTTCTATTAATATTTAAATAGTTGTGTCAACTATTTATAATCGACTTTAGGTCGATATCCGCTACGGCTTGTGAGTTAATGATAATAAGAAATATTATATATATGTAGTAAGTGTTACGACCATTTTTTCACTTTAATTTCCGATGATCCTACTTTATATTCGAAATATGTTTGAGATTTTAGACTAACATATATCATTCAGTTTATGTCCCCTTTACGTGCAAACTACAGGCGGTCACCAAGATTTTTGATGTCGTTTCAAAGCTTATTTTGGGCCATCATTTAAGAATATTTACGCAAAAGATTATCTATGCTTGAAGAATTTAGCGAACAGGAGAGATCAACGGGGCTAGACCTAGGCGAACAGTCGAAGGAACTCTCTCTCTCTCTCTGTGGACGAGAATCCAGATACTTATTGAAAGAATGTTTGACATTTATTTCGAAGCAACGTGATCAGAATGGCAAACCTATTACACTCTACATCTTCATTAGCGAACATCATAGCAATGAAAGAGCCATAAGTACTCCGTTAAAAACCAAGTCGTTGAAATGGAATATGAAATGAAATTGTTGTGATTGCTTTTTAGTTAACCTAACGAATTAATCAGGAACTTGTGAACCAAAATTATTTTCATGAGAATTATTTCACGATTAGTTTGCCATCAGGCTTAAGGACTCGCGCACTGAAGCTACATCGTACTTATGCTGCATATGACGTATAATTTTCTTTTTTTTATTTTAAATGATGAATAAAGAAAGTGAATTTCTAGCGAGCTACTTGAAAACATTTTCTTGCGACTATGTATACATATATGTGATAAGGAATCCGATTTAATAAATTAAAAAAACGGAAACTTTTTATAAGATATATATATGCATGTATGTATGTGTGTATGTATGTCTGTATGCATGTGTCAAAATATTACAGTCGGACAAAAGTCGGCAACTAATTGCCTTACACCACTTTGGCTAATACAATTCTTCATTTATTTACATGAAAAAAGCAACTTGTTATCGCATAAAGTCATGCTTTTCATGACAAAGCTTATAGGGAAGGAGGGGTAAAACATGAACTGACGTCATCCAAAGTTAGGAAATTTGATTTTTCTGTCAAAGTTCTCCTTATTCTACAACTCTATTTGCCGCAAAGTACTAACGATTAGACTTTGTTACCAAACACGAACTCACTTTTCACCTTACTTATCTTTATATGTGATGCAATTAGAAAAATATACCTACCTAGTCCAACGTTCGTACAATTCATATTTCTGTCAAATTACATACTAGTTTTAATCACAGAATATTTAAAGTTTTTATTTTTTACTTTCTTAAGAGGCCTCTTAGGGAGTGGAGCCCAAGAAAATTTCCGACTCATTTGCATCATAAAATATTAAATAGTAAACCATTTTCAAATGGCGGATTATACGTGAAGTGATTAAAAAAATGGTCCCATCCTATGCAAACTTTTCACGTTTACATCAAAAGATTAGTTTCTATCGATTTTTGTCGAAAAATATTAAAAATTGCAATTTTCGTCGTATAAAAATTTTGACCGAATCAATTTTCAATATCGCCTGCTATTGAGCCAAAGTACGTCAATATACCAATTAAGTTAAAATATCTCAGAGATTGCAGCTTGTGGGCTGAACATAGGAACATATTATCAAACATCAGACAGACAGACATGCAGACACACTGAAGGACAAACAATCTTAAATCGATTCAGAAAATAATAAAAGGTGAATCTATGCTAAGCGTTTCTAGGTTTCCTTTCATCCGTACAAACTTAATATACCCTGCGTCGCAAGTGATATAGACTATAAAAATTTAAAATTAAAGGGAACTTGAAAATGATTAAAAAATATAATTAGAAAAAACAAAATTTTATTTCACGTGGTACCACATAATTTTAATAAATTTTAGCTTCAATTTTTGTACATTGAGAAGCAGACAATCAATGAAAAGAAATATAAGAAACGATCAATCGATAAATGCTCAAACACATTTTAGAATTTGATAATTTCACTTTGATCAACACTTATTACCATTTTCATCTTTGGACTACTTCCCGATGTCACAAATGAATTAACAAAATTATTATATTTTCGTCCTCTTTTAGTGAATACAAAAAAAAGTCATCAACAACGTAATCATTATCACCAGCTAGCTGAAGCCGTCACCATTACTCCACATCATCATCATTGTTTACATTCACGGCTTAGAGAACACATGGATGACTAATTTGCGTTTTTTTCTCTTTTTTTTTTCTTTTTGTGTCTTTTTGTTGATTTTCGGTTTGGGTTCTACGTAATAATTCCATTATGGTTGGGGTGACTGTTTTTCTTTTCTTTTTTTTTTTAGGAATATTTTGCATTTAAATATAAACAAAACTTTTTGCTTAAATGCATAAAGAATAAAAGCATATTTTAACATAAATTTTATTTTAAAAAAATGCATGAAAGCACATAAATAATATAAAGTTATTATGTCAAATATTTTAAAACAGGAAATGTATCCGTTTTTATTATTTAATTAGAAGAATCAAAGCCCAAATTGCAAAATCATATTATAGTTCTCTTGAACAGAATTTTGGACACTCGCCGGACCATGTACAGATATTATTAACTGCATCATGTTACTCGAATAGTTTAGAAAATTTCCGCTCAAAATTCGCAAATGAATTTAATAAACATCTGGCTGAAAATGTAGACCGATAATTTTCGGTTATTGTCCAAAATTTATTGAAATTAGCACTTTTTTGTTTTCCGCAGGCATGTTACGTTATATTTATTTTTATATAATACTTATTATAAAGTAATAGGGTTTTACTTGATATCTACTATCGTTTGTATTTTAATATTTTTTAATATTATTCTGTGCACTTAGTTAGCCATGTGGCCGCTTGTATGTCCATCCGTTCGTTCGTATGTTTGTCCATGCCACTGTCCGCTCGTGCCACTGCCCTTCTGTACAATTGTCCGTCCGTGTGTCTGTTTTTTCATCTATCTATCTGTTGATTTTTTTGTCTGTCTGTCGACTCGATTCTCCATCAATCCAACATTTTTGAAAGCTTACGGTCACAGCAAACCCTGAGATGCTGAGGAGAGATCATGTTTGAAAATGGATCTGGTCCGCTTGCAACATGAATAGGAAAAAACTTGCTATTCATGTCGTTTACCTTCGTAAGAAAAAGATGATGAGACCAGTAGCGATACGCTTTAAATGAGAAAAGAAAAAAACTACAAGTTCGGACTTATGAGAGGTTTCAATATATATATATAAACATTTGACTTGCCCATGTTTACCACAATATTTTGTAGTGCCAACATACTAGTTTGAAATGGTGAGTGTCAACCGATCTTATGCGAACATTATTTTCTCACTTCTCTTTACTAAATATTCGATAGCATGCAAACAAGATCAGAGATGCAATTCAAATTTTTGTATACAGTTTTATGGTCGTGATAGTTTCAATAAAAAGGACGGATTGAAATAAGCCGATTTTGAATCTTAGCTGTATTAGGCTGACTTATACTTTATGACGTATGCGATATGTATTTTTAAACGCCGCAGATGAAGTAACGCTTTTTCTTCTCTAGTGGTGAGTGAAAAGAATTTTAATTAAAAAACTTTTATATTAAATCGTATATATAAATTAACATTTCGTTGCTTAAACCTTTGTAGCAAGAATTATATTTTTAATATAGACGATAAAATATGAGGGCGTATTTGGATTAAAATTTATTTCGTTACGTTTTCCAATAGATGAGTTTAAGGATAAATGGTGGTGGAAATAAACAAATGTACACGTCATACAATAAGCTTGGACGTAGCAAATACGATAAGTTAGGCATGTCAACATAGCAATGCAAATGCTACCAATAATAAATGATGAGGTTGGGACAAAAAACCGGCGCAGCATGTCAAAAATCATAATCTTTATAATGACGAATGATATTCGCGATCCCGTATAACAAAACTCGCCCAGGAAACTTTAGCAGCACCACCCTCAAATGTGCTTCACTCCCTCTCCGCTATTATTAGCAGGCATTACTTCTTCTGCTTAACGCTATTTACAATCGATTACTTATTGTCTGATCTTATGGTTGGAAGCAAATAGTGTTCTGCGGAAGGCTGAACATAAATGTGCCGAATCTTCTACCTCTACGTAGTTTCAGTTGTAAACTTCAGAGATTATTACATTCATTTCACGGCTAAAAGAAGACTAAGGTTTAACCACTGAATTGTAGGAGGAAAACTTCGGAGTTGTTCTTGTATTTTAGAAGACTTCCCTTCCTCACAGGTCATCTGCTATAAAAAAATCATAAAAACATTGAACATTCCAGTAATTATCTATGACAGCTTGAGGTAATAGTTGCACTGTGTGCGCTATCACACAGATAAGTTAGTGTCGATGTTTTTCCAAGTACAAAATAATCCTTACAATTAAGGTGGTAGAAGTTGGCTTCATTAATGTATAGATAATCTAAAGTGAGCAATTAGAAAATCCACGGTGTCAGGTGTTCAATAAACTTAGAGAAAGCCTTGTTTCTTGACCGCTAGTGCAGCCCTTCGGGGAGTATCCTCGTGGTTGTTGGTAAATGAGCTGGACTAAATAATCCTCTTGGGATTACTCTAACATCTGAAAGATGGTGACCGTTCGCTGAAAATTAGTACTGTCCTCAGGTGCATAATGGGATGAAACTCTCTGAGTAGCTACTCACGTTAAAGAAATGATAGCAATCTGTCTGGTCTTACGATGATACCGAAAAAAAACGTATTCTCTTGCAAAAACCCAAGGCATCCGCTTTCCCTTTTTTTCTTACGGAATACATATATTATCTAAAAGTGTTCGTTCATTTTGTTCTGAGATTAATGCATTTTTGATCACAAAAACGGACCAAAGTAATTTCTACTCCCTATAATATAATTGAAAAACGTCCTGTGAGAATTTAAATCATTTTTCTACCCTCAAAGAAAGAAAGAGGCGGCGCAAACTAAAAGTCCGTTTCAAATACAGAATACAAATCTAATAAATTGCCTGAATTTTTAATCAGTAAGACTCAATTTTGGTTTAATCCTGTCCGACTGTCCGTCCGTTTTTATATCGGTCTATTCTCTTTTATTGCTGTCTACTATAGAATTTAAAGTGCAGAATTTTTAAAACAAATTGCATTTGAATGCGAGTAATTACATATTTTTGATTATTTTTTATTCACATTTTTAACAAAACAAAGCGAAAAGCGGATTTTAGGCCCTATCAAGCATAGGAACAATAATTAACTGTTTGTATATAAACTGCTAATCTCTTTTTCTTGATTCAAACATATAATAGTTCAGCAGAAGAGTTTTTTGTTGGGTTTTACACGGTATTCTAGTCTTATCTGAAATTCTTAATTGCCTACAAAAACTTCATATGTCGTTCATAATATCCGCAAACACGTACAGTCTACAGATAAATATATAATAAATCCAAGGGTCTATAAATACAGTTATCCAGGAAAAAATCTTCCAAATAAATCTTACGTCGGTTGACATTGAGCAATACCTTATGGAAACGTACAAGTCATTTTATAAAATACTTCACAGTTGCATCGCACCGTTACGATATATGGTTACAATATAACTTGAAGTTGGCCTCTTAGATCAAAATTCGGAACGTAAGTCACCTCGTAAAAAGCAGTCAGATATCTTTAGAAAATTGTTTAAATTGTTTACAGAAAAAATATTTTCAATATATTTCTCTACGTAATCTCTACTTCTACTTTGTACTTTTTGACGTTTCCTTTTTCAGCGTTCTTAAATTCAATTTAAAAGGTTGTTCGTATTTGCCCTTATAGTCAGTCCCCCTAAAAAACGGTAGCAAAGCTAAATATTTCTTGTTCTCTATCTGCAAAGAGTTACAATAACAGCAAAAACTAAATATTACATCTAACCTCATGACGACGATGACGATGGCTATTAACAGCATCTTTGGCAGTGATAGCATTGGAAAAGAAAAAATTTTGGGGTTAATATCCTGTACGTCGGAATAATAAAAAATGTAAAAAAAAAACAAGTCAAAACAATGCAGGCGACCAAGCCCGACCGTCATGTACCCTGCACCACCTGGTTTAATACAATTCTTTACTTACTTCAGTAAAAAACCGACAAAAATATGTAATCAATTTTTGGTACAATTAATTTTTACGTCGAATTACTGGTACAAATTCATTTTCATCATAGTAATGCTAAAAATTGCTTTTTTACCATACAAAGACACCTTTCATAAGAAAGATTATATGAGAGATTGTTTATAAAAAATAGTCCCATTCGATCTACATTTTTCACATTTAATTTATAAGCTAAAATACCAGTTTCTGTTAATGGCATAAAGTCTCTTTTCAAATGGAAGGTTAGTGTATTAAATTTCATCAAAATATCTTAAAAATTACGACCTGTAAGGTAAACGCAAATATATGGAGGAACAAACACTACACGAACAGACGGGGTTTACCTTAAGCGCTTCTGGAAATTACGTACATCGGCGCACAAACTTGTAATACTCTGTACCACAATTGATGTAGGGTACAAACAGAAATAAATCTGAAGGACTGAAGAACTAAAACTACAACAAAATGTTACAGCAAAAAGCAAACGCTCACAAACAAAGAAGAAGGATGCATATGAAGAAGTTTTTCTATTTAATTGCTTTGTCTAAAAACACCTCTAGGTTAACTCAAGTTTTCTGTTAAACATAAAAAGGATTTTAGATAACAAAAAAAAAAAAGAAAAGAAGAGTATATATGAAATTTTTTATTTAAAGCCAAAGGCTGCAAGGCTCCTTAAATTTAACAAAAGTATTTTCTTTTTTTGTCTTTTTTCTCAGAATTTCCTTTTTAACATGACACATGCAACATAGAGAATATGCAGTTGTGTGAGTAAAACTAATTTGCTGTGATTTCATTTTAAATTTTTTAAGAATTTCAGGATTTTCCTCTTTGATGCTTTTATGTTAACTCTCACGTTCTCTTTTGTCTTTCTCTCTCTCTCTCTGTCTCTCTTTCTGTCAGTCTACTGTTGAAACTAAATCCAAACTAAATAGGGTTTGACAGTTGCCAAAGGATACAATTACAACATTTGACGTTTCTATCGTCACTTTATTGACATGCGCACTACACGATTCTTTCCATGGAATTAATTATATTAATGTAAATTAAATAAGATGGAAGGAGATGACCACAAATATTTCATAACATTTTTCTAGAGTCATTATTTAAGACAAAAGAGAACAACTTAAGGAAAACTCGTGTATTTCTAGCTTTTAATAGATTCCTTTTTGCTAACAATAACTCGTAAAAGTATGCGAAGTCGTACGCGAAGTAAAACTTCATTTCTCTGCTCTTTATTGCTAGAGCATTGACCCACACCCTTGTCAATAATAGACTGGGGTGTATGTGTGTTTGTTTTGGAACTAAAAATCTATTAACAATTATATGACGCGTTTTTAGCTTATTTACAGTAAATGCTTACTTTAATTTTAGGCATATTTTCCGTCAATTGTATGCGTGAGAATAAGTGAAAAAGTTGCATTCCCCTGGAAAAAAGAAACTTCAATATCCTACACTGGGAACTGATAGGCAAGAAAGAATTGAAAAATATTATGCGCATTTGATCGATAAACAGAGGTACCAATGGTTTATTGTGCTTCAAAAAAATAAATTCAGAAAGTAAAGAATTCTGAATAAGTAAATGAAAACCTTATAGTCGGACAAGACTGAACATTAAATACCTCAAACCGCTTTGTCTAATACAGTTTTTGTTTTCATGATACGATATTAAAAGTTAGAATTTCTGGAATGGAACAGAATGGATGGAATAGAAAAATAGACTTACGTCGTCCAAATTTTGGTGCAATTAATTTCTTACGTCAAGTTACTATTATGAAACAATTTTCACCATGAAAATTCGTCCATTTTGACATATAAAAGTTCATTTTTATAGGAATGGTTACGAGGGAGAGTCTTAAAATGTTTGGCCCGGTCCATCTAAATTTTTCATATCAATTTAATACTTCGAAATATTATTACTTCAGGTATTTTTACTAAGATAATTTGAAAATTACATTTTTGTTCTAAATATCAACTGCCTTCTCAAGGTAAGGCGTTATATCAGAGAGTCGGCCATGAAAGTAATATACAGAAAAGCATTCGTCATTGGGGCCAACTTACGTCAGCATACCAGCTTACGTCAAAACATCAACAAATGGACAGACGGGTCCAAAAAACTATTCTGCTTCTATCCGTATATTATAAAATAGATCCAGCGAAAGTTCTTCTGGATGTTACATACAACAACACAAAAATGTAATATAGCTTGTACCACAAGGGGTTAATGTACAAAATGTTGCATCAAAATCGTAAAACATCAGCAAACAAACTGATGAACCCTATTAAATTGTAATGTTTTTACATTTTTATTATCGTTTTGTTATGTGATTTAAATTGGCCGCCACCCAAAAAGTCGCGGCAGACTTTTTTCTTTTTACTTCTTTGAAAACTACCAAGGCTAACAACAACCATAAACCATTGAAGAAAAATTTGACTCAACAATGCTCGCTAGCAACTATAATATGTAAACAGGCTCGGCAGCAAAGCATTGTATTGACAAAGAATTATTAATTTTCTTTTCCTGTTTCGAAGAAATGTCAAGGCTTTCCAAAAATAGTAAATATGTTTCGTTATAATGTCAGATCAGGTTTAGAAAACACCTCAAATAAGCGCTGACGCGCGATGCCACAGGAGGTAACTTGGAACGTTAATCATCATATTGAGAGGGTAGCACAACTCACATCATTTTGGGGAGTTCGAACTACTCCTGAAGTATATCAGGAAGAGATTTCCTGCTTACGCAAAAGCGAAACTTACTTATCCTAAAACCTTAAATATTTAATGCTCTCGTCTTTTTGGAGTAATCACGATACCCGCCAATGGACTCCAACTATTTTGTCAAATTATAGGATAATGGCCCTGTCGGCATTTGCTTGCCTTTGTTGTATTGTCGTAAATGTAATATAAAATTCCAGTTCCATAGCTGCAGCATAGCATATACACAACATTAAACATGAAAGTTGTTTTCGCCTTAAAACGTTTCGTTAACAGTGGGCATATGTCAGTATATGTCAGCAGGTCGTAGGTGGTCCTCATAATTATTCATTCTAAATATCAAATTGATTTTTGCTACAAGTTGTAAGTCACTAAACTTGTTGATATTTAGTGGGGAGCTGATCACACGCATAACATTACAGCTGAGATGTCAGCAAAATCCATTTGACCGCTTTAGTTTTAGAGACTAATATGCATCAATGAATGTGTGTGTGTGTGTGTATGTGTTCAAGACGTATTTTCCTTCAAGATTAACTATTTGTGATTCCATCATAAAAGTAATCTTCCTTACGACGTATAAATTGCTTGCTAAGACTACATTTAAATCTCATTACCCTGGCGAATGCTTCAAAATTTTGTACAAAAAAATATCACATAATTTGTCCGTTTGCAAGACTTGCCTTGTAAATCCTAAATCAATGTTTTGTGCTTTTCTTCGGCGATTGTGATTAGACTCTGAAAACGCAAATTATTATTCATAGTTCCAATATAGACATACCAAGGACCATTACAATTTTTTGAAAAGTTTTCTTTCGAATACGAAAATTCAATTTTCTTGACTTCATTTTTAATGTGTATTCCTAGCCATAGTCAATAGGTGATCTATTTTCAACTATTTCTAGTTTGGTTACAATTATTAGATCTCGTGGCCATGATTTTTCACAACATTTTTTTTCTGCTCTCTGTGATTTGTTGTTAGGCACGTTCAAGACTGCAACAAGAAAACTGCTCAACTTTTCCAATTTAGTGTAAGAAAGAAAACACTTTAGTTTACACTACTTCAGAATTATATTTACTTCCGCCTTCAGAATTTTATTTATTCCATCTATTGATTTTAAATTTCAAAAGATAAAAAATTTGCGAATAGAGATGTAATTTTGATCAGTCAAAAGTCAGGCATATCTCTGCAAAGTTACTAATTTTTCATTACAAATCCTACAAGCTGTCCTACATGATTAAGGAAAGAGGCGAACATAACTGAAATTATGCAGATCAAAAATTTATGTACTTAACCGGATGTTTAATGCGTATTCTGGACGTTACAAAAAAATGAAAAATAAAATATATGTTTATAGTCATATGCTTCGGTGGTCGATGAAACTTAGCCGCAGAGTAAAAATTTACTGAATCATCGACAGAACAGAGCACACATCTTGCAGTTTATGCACACAAACTAAAGCACACCACTTGAAGGAAAACACATAAATTTCAAATGTTCTTACAAATAAATAATACCACTAACAACAAAAGCAGCAGCAATAACAATAACAATAACAACAACAACAACAGCAGCAGGAACGATGACAACAACGTTACATTGCTCTCGCGCATAGTACTTTCATGGAAGTCACCCAGTACACACCCTTTTCATTGCAAGGGTGGAGGTAAGCAGAGCATATAAAAACATGCGGCTGCTGTTGCCCGTTGCATAAAACTGTTACAACAGGAAAAATCAATAAAAGTTAATGTGAAAGAATACCGTAAAAGAGAATTTCAATATGCATTTAATTAAGATTTTTTATAATAAAAAAGATACAATAAAATAAAAAATAATAAATAAAAAGTAAATATTTTATGTTTTATCTAAGAAACAACGATATCAAGGAAAACTCTTAACACCCTACAGCAAAATCTCACATTATAAATATCACAGAACAAAACGATACAAAAAGAAAGAGAGAGAGAGAGAGAGAGCGAGAGAAAGAACAAGAAAGTCCGAAAGCAAAGTACATAAACTCCGGCTAGCAATTAAATGGCAAAAAGTTTTCGCCATAATAAAAAAAACACAAAGAATTGATGTCTGGTGTTGTCTCACCTTTTGTTTAAAATCTTTCAATTTACAGAATGGATTAAGATTTTTACTAACTTTTCTTCAAATTACACATGCTTTATTAAAATTTATTTATTTTTTTTTTAATTTTTATTAATACACAGACACTCTTTGTAGAGAAAAAAAATTGCAACAAACTTGCCACTAATCCAAGGGGGTGGCTAGTTAGTATATGCAATTTTTTCTTTTTCTTAATTTTTAAATTAAATTTTATATATTTTTTTAAGTTCTTATTTATTTATTTTCCACATGTATTAAATAAATTGGTTTATAAGCACCCACAGCGGTAACGACCGGTTTTTTTGTATAATATTTGCACTTTTTTATATGCTTTGCAAAAAAAAAAAATATATTAAATTATACACCAACTCCTATTTAACACAGAAAATAGCGTCCTCACCGCACAACATCCAATAGTTGACTAAAAAATTTCCTCTCATACATTTTATTCTTAAAAAACGTATTAATTTGTATGAAGTGAGGAAGGGGTTTAAATTATACGATATTTTACAACGCTTCGCTTCATATCCAAAGCTACTACATTTTGCAACGCTTAATAGTAAATAGTAGCTAGGAGGGGAAATCGAATTTGGGATATTTACGTTTTTGTTTTGATTCTAAGGGTTTTTTGCTGTTTTTGTTTTAGTCTCTTATTATGCTAAAAGCAAAACGCTTAAACGCTTCGATTTGCCAACTAACCGCTGAAAAGATAAATATCACGATTTTCTTTTTACACATTTTTGGCGGCAATGATAAAGGATAATAAAAGAATTGTTAAAAGCTCCCATGTTCTCTTGTAATTAAGAGAGAGAAAATGTATATGTAAACAAAACAAAATTCTAAACTCTACCGTAAAGTCGAACAAAAATATTATTGTTACGTGTGTATCCAAGTATTTGAAAAAAAGCAACAGGTAAACGAACTATATATACTTCATATTCCGTAAATGGAATTTAAATCGAGCTTGGATAGACGCAATATAAAATATATTCTTCACTCAAGCAGCTTGAACCGGCTTTTTGTATGCTGTTTAGAAAAAGAAATTTGGGCTTACTGTGCTATTGGAATGAATTTTGAAAACCAACCAACAAACGTTATTCGCTTTATGTTACGTTTACATAAATTCGTAACATAAATGCACAGTGCCAGCAATACAATCTAAATTATAATTGTTTGCTTTAAATGAGGTAAGTCTCGTCCGTGTTTTTGTCAATATGTTAAATGTAAGAAAATCCTATTGCAAATTTTGTACACTAAATGCATTCTTTACACGCTACGAATGTAAATAATAATAATAATAATAATTATAATAATAATCTTTCAATCGTTTTCCTTTCTTTTTGTAATTTTTTTGCCTCAAAAGATTAAACTCCTATATTTAATTTTTTTCATTGATTTTTATTTCCTTTTTTTGAAAAAAATTTGAAGCTTTTTTGTATTTAATTTTCAATTTATATCGTAAAATAAGGGCCAATTGTTAGGCATACAATTGCGATTATCATTTTTTTTCGGCAATGATCAATGTGCACTTTACTTTATTATGAGTGTTGTTATAGGAGGGTTACCTGTATAATATTTGCAAAATGAGAGGATTGAATTGCAAAATGAGAAGATTGAATGCCAAAATGAGAAGATTGAATGGCAATGAGAGGACTGAATGACACAACGCAGCGACTAAAGGCACAATATGTAGACTGAATGGCCCGAGGAAGTGACTGAATGGCAAAATGAGGACTGAGTGGCACAACGTGTATTAACAAAAAATCTGGGTATTTATCTATTTTTTTGATTCCATGGAAAAGACATGTTCAATAGCCATTTACTACGGCAATTAAGTTTATTAATAAAATTGTAATGTATTTGTTGGAAGATTGTATAATTTATTAATAGCAGTTAGGTATTAATTCAGTTTCGAAATTAGAAAGTTGAAATATATTATTTAAAAAAAAGTAATTTGATAAAAGAGTAATATTTAAAATAAAAAAAGAGGATAATATTAATTTAATAGAAAAGGAAAATATTTCGTTAGAAGCTAGTGAAGTTACGTAAATAAAATATGAGAATTTATCTACGTATTAAGATTCTATAAAGTATTGCCTCTGTCTTGCATTCGTTTTTAAGGCTAAATCCTTCGTAGGAAAATATTACACGCCATCTACTAATCCATCGGAAGATGTGATTTTTTACCTAAAAAGCTTCCCGATTGGAAAGTAACTGTTTTACTTTATTTCTAGTTATGCGAAATGTCTATTAATGAAAACGTAAACAATCAGAAAATCCCTGGCTCTATTCTTAGTGGTCAGTTGTCCGGTAAATGGGAGCAAATTCATATCACCTCAGGATTAATGGAATTCGATCGCACCTTCATGAAATATCCAACGTAAGCAGAGTCTTTGTGTTTAGTATATTGCTGAGCTAACTAACAAGTAAGTGTTCGGTTCTCTGGGTTTACATGCTACAAGCAATGATAGAAAGTGGTGTGCATTGTTTAAAAATTATGAAGAGGAACTATTTGGTGATTTAGCTAAGTCTACACAATTTGATAAACCTCTGTGGAATAGAGTCATTGCTTTTGTAACGAAGTAACGCGAACTGGCAAACGATCCAATGGTTGCTCGAGAGTTATCTTTGCTGCAACAAAAGCGAGTCAAGCCAATTTTCGAAATGACTTTGATGTAAAGTTCGAGAAGCTTAGTTTAAATACCAATTTCGATTTTGAAAAACTTGAATTGAAAAAGCATTCGCAGTCACATACACTCAGCGTTGCTAATGATTTAGAAACAAACATTGACTTGCTCAACACCCTAAAGAAACTGAAAGAAATAGATTCTGTTGACAAACATGATTCGCTACTTTCAAGTGATAATAGCCATTTTAATAATATACCTTCGAATTTGTTTGAAAGGCGCGAGACTATGAATGAGTAAGTTTTTAACTTGGAAGTAATGGGCACTATTTTCATTCACTTCTTAGTTTATCCATACAGTTAAAAATGGGCCTAATACCTCAATGCGGCTTGACGACGCTTAGATTAGAAGACTTTAACGCTATTAAAGAGTATCTAAGATACGCTTTTAAATATCGTCATCATCCGTTTAATCATCTTAGTCAACGCATAACTGCTAGTTTCTATAGATCTTATGGTTGCTGGAAAATGAAGCTCACATCACTTCTTGCTAAAAATGCTCTCCTAGAATGGGAATCCAACTCACAGTGTGTACACAAAATCATCCGAAAGCTCTTCCCAGCTTTGCCCGAAGAATATTGTGTTTTGTTGTGTTTAGCAGAAAGCGTGAAGTAGTGTCCCATGTTACTTTGCTCTATTCCCTCTTGTTATCTGAAAGCGTATATTCTACACTTTTCCTCCTTTATGCTAGCAAATACAGCCAAAAGGATGAACGTTACCGTCAAAATTTATTGCAAGCTGAAAAATTTGATAATCCTCAGCTGATATCTGCTCTGCAACTGGATAGATTTGCTGACAAAGGATTAAATATTTGAGATAATTTCATCTAAATCATATCATTTCAGGGATCTAATTCGTATAGTGGACACATCGGAATTTCAAGAAGCTGTAATGTTACTCGAGGTATTAAAGAAAAGACGCAATATATACCAAATTTACTTTACTTTAAATTTACTTTACGGTTTTTCTTTACGTAAAAACTCATCAATATATGTAGATCTGGTCCAAAACTTCTACATCTACATGTTCAATAAATTAATAAATAATAAATTTACGGAAATTTTGTAAAATTAAAACAGTGCCTGTCTTTGTCTAGAACAGTTGTTAGAGGTAAAATGTATGAAAGTAACTACAATGACTGTTTTTAAATCAAAAATTTCAAAATTCAACATGAAAATTTTAATAAATTTAACATATATATATGTATATATAAAATGAAGAATAAAAATCGGGACCATGTACATTTATTCGCTCAACAAACACTGCTTTCAAGGGAGAGCAAATGAATTTTGTCTGCACAAGTGGTAATGTTTCTTATCAAATTATTAAACGATTTTGGTCTGTTCACTGGTGATACAACTAATAAACAAATGATTGTGTGGAATATGAGAAATGATAGAAATATTTGGTTATTTTCTTTCATCTTCTTTAGATCGGCTCGTCAGTTTATTAATAAAAAATTTATATAAAAAATGACTCTGTCGAGCATTAATCTCCCATGTCATGAATACGGTATCAAATAGGGGTGCAAATGTCTTGAAGGGGTGAACTTTATAGAAAAGACGATCTTCATTTGATTTTGCAATTTCCCAATATTTGTCTTTCCGGTTGGGAATATTTGATTGAGAGGATTATTCCATCAAACCAAGGTTCGCGTGCATGCAAGTAACCTTTTTCGTGTAGATGAAAACCATAATGACGAATTATGTGCGCCACGAGCACGCATTAAATTGTTAACGGCCCTTAACGAGACTCCAATCCAAGGCGAGTATACAGATTACTTATCCTCAATTGAAAATAAACAATAACCTACTGATTAAAATGAATCATAACTTTTCATATTCGTAAAGAAATGTAATTTCAAGATTATATAAAGCAATTATATTTTAGATCACGGCTGTTAAACTCATTCATCGAAATTTTCGTTCATTTGCATGTGAAATGCTGGCCACTTTCATAAAGAAATTAAAGATACAAGACAAATACTGCATCAAATATAAAATGGAAGCTAGTGCTTGATATTAGAAAAAAGCTGGTTTCTGCTTTAATTTATAATGTTATTTATTATTTTTATTTACTTGTATATGATTTGTGATTATAATGTTTTACTCAAAGAACATCAAAAAATTTGTATCTTGATTTTAATTTAATTAAACAAAATCCACATTTCCGCGGGAAAAAAACTTAATTAATTATACATAAAAAATATGTTAAATACATACAAAAATAGCACAAAATGAATTTCTTTGTTGAGTATTTGAGACACAAGTACTTATATGAGCTGAGTATTCATTAAGTTATATTAAGTAAAACTTGGAGATCAAAGTTTTAGGTAATAAAAAATAAAACGGTTAAGACGTTTCTACTTAAACTACAATAATAATACAATAAATGCAGTTCTCTTATGGTTTTTGTAATTTCTTTTACAAACTAAAAAAAAACTTAAAGGTTAATGCGAGCTAACACAAAAAAAAAACATCGTGAAAATATAATAACATTTCTATACAGTTTTTAAAATAAACGTAAATATTAATTAATAATAAATTCAGTTTGATAGTCAAAATAACGTAAAATTTTCCTTTTAATAGAATAGAAGGAAAAAAAAATCTTTTTAGTTGAAGTTCTTTTCTAATTTTTCCTGGAATTATCCTGTATGATAATTTTATTTTTTTGTCTTGTTACCTTAGTACTATTCGTGTTGGTGGCTAATTTTTTAAGATTTTCTTGAGGTATTGCAATAGCAGATGTCTCTTTGTCTTTGCGTACTTTAGCACCATCGTCAGAATTTAATGAGGTGGACGCAAGTGGATTCATTACCGAATCATTTTGCCCTGCGCTAGTATATCGCGTTAGCACTTGAAATTTAAATAATTTGTTTTTTGTTTCCCTTCCTTTTTCCTTGAATTTATCTAAAGGTTTATATTTACTTAAGCCATTATCATTCAGCGGACACATTTCCATTTCCGCCAATTTTGAGGATTTAAATATTTTATGATTAACCAATGAATCTGTATCCGAGTAAGCCGTAGAATTAGTACTGTTAGCAGCCAGAGATAAGTTATTATTTCTCAAAATTCCCAAACTGGCTTGCGAATCTGTAAAGCTAGCCGAACTATTTGCGGTTTCTTCTACCAAATGTCGCAAAATTAAAGCTTTTTGTATTTCATGTTGCCTCTGCAATAAAACGGTATTTCTTTCCCCTTCTAAACGTGCTTGACGTACCGCGTTTGATAAAACCCGTTCTTTCCATTCCCAAGCGTCTTTTTCACGTTCCAGTTGCAATAACTGTAACTCCAATTTACGTGATGAATCACGCAAATCAATGACTTTATTAAAATATTTATACAACATTGTACGCATCTCCTCTAACGATAGCTTATTTAGTCTAGCCATTAACATTTGTTCACCTTTTTCTCTTTGCGAACGTTCGCTAGTATCTATCGATTTGTGACCGCAAATTAATTCATTTTTAAATTCAATAGCGGCATCTATGGCTTCAATAGCCTCATCGCACTCCAACAGTTTACGTTCTTCCTTTTGTGTCAAATTTTTGTCCCTTTTAAGTTTACGATCCAAAGAACATCTTTGATCCAATAAATGATCCCGAGTACGACGTAAGTTGCGTATTTCGTGTCTTAAAGTTTCACGTTGTTCGTCATCTCCATATTGCTCTAAATTCTCTGATTTTTCCCTGAGCACATGATCCAAATGCGAAATCCTCGCCTGCATTTCTTTCAAATGTTTTCCTTTCTCCTCTTGTGTATGATTAGTTCCTTCGAGTTTTAACAAAGCCTTGCTATTCTCTTTTTCTTTTAAATTTTTCAGTTCATTTTCTAAGGCTTCCTTAAGTTTGCGTTCTTTCTTCACCTTTTTTTGTAAGTCTTCAATCATTTTCTTAGATTCTTGCAATGAATGCTGAAGTTTTTTAATCTTTTGACCGCTTTCACCAGCTATATGCTTAATAGAAGTTACATCCTTGAGCCTCTGCTCAAGGTGTTGCATAATCGCTTTAAGTCTTTCGCATTCTTGTTTTTCCTTACCTTGAACTATAGCTTTAGTTAAGGATTTCTTAGTTTTTTCATATTCAGCCTCCAATTTAGCCCGTTTTTTATGGAATTTTTGTTTAGCGGTACTACGCGTCTCAGAATTCTTTACTAACTCCATGATGATATTCTGTTTTAGTTGCATAGTCTCTTCCACTTCTTTGATTTGCCTTAAACGTGCTTCAATATCTATGTCCAACTTGCGTACTTTCTTTTGTATGGAATGGGATCTTAATGGCACTTCTGTCGAACTATCTAAGAATTCATCATTTTGTTTTTGTTTAAGGTCCTGTCGCTCACGAGATGCCACCTGATTTAACATGGCTATTTCAGCGCTGGATAAAGTAGTTCCTGGTTGTAAGGATCTACGTCTTCCACCTACTGAAGGTTTTCTTTCTTCTATTTCTGAATGCTTTGCTTCCTTTTTGGCTGTTTTCAAACTCTCTTGACTTTCCATCACAGCTCTTGGATGAGTTTCCATGAATTCTTGATAGCGTTCGCTAACCAAACGGTCAGTGCTTATTGACAGCTCTTCCATTAACGTTTCCATTTTTTCTTCTAAATCAGGCCTTTGCGATTCCGAATCAGATTCATTGTCTGATTCATTGTTTTGACAAGTTTCTGATTCACTAATTGCTTCATCAGGTTCTTCCGCTTCTTGAATAGGTCCCAACTGTTTCTGAGAGCGTATTATCTCA
Organism: Glossina brevipalpis; assembly: GCA_000671755.1. Classification (NCBI taxonomy): domain Eukaryota; kingdom Metazoa; phylum Arthropoda; class Insecta; order Diptera; family Glossinidae; genus Glossina; species Glossina brevipalpis. Next base: position 4,216,816 of record KK351014.1, read on the forward strand.
TTAGAGCTTAAGCATTCCTCGCACTCCTGTTTCAAAAACAACCATTCTTCGATTTGCTCCTTATCTAACTGAGCTAAGTTATAAGAAGTAATCAATCTATGAAAATATGAAAAACAGAACAGAAAATTAATACGAAGTTTGTTTATAACAGTAAAAGTGTCATACTTAGAAAGTAATCCTTCAGCGTTGGATACCAATTTAAACCACTGACTCGCAGCAAATTGTAAACCCAACTGTTCGTGGATTTGGGGCTGCAAGGCATTTGTTACTCCTGCTATGTCAGGCAATAGACTTTCTGGCGTTATAGGCGTATTATCATCGGAGAATGTATTCATTACGACGTAATTGCGCAAGCATTGCACTTTAAAGGCAAACTGAAGATTACATAGGGTTTCATTTATATCTCTTTCAAAGGGTGATACACACAATATAAGCAATGTTTGCGCACGACCTCCAAATGAATCTTTCAGTAGCGTAGTTAGCGTAGTTTGATTATAGGGTATATTTCTATTAGCACCAGGATCTATTAGGGCACTAACCACCTGTTCAAGTGATTGTAAACCCAAGTCTTTCGGTAAACTGGAGGGTTGCTCCAAAGAATTTAATATAAACAAACGTTCGGTCGCTGCGAGATCGGAGAAACTAGCGGTCGATAGACGATGCTGCATTAAACCCTCCTTCGATATCCATTGCTGTTCTAAAGTCAAAGTAAACAGAGAATGTACCATTTGTCGACGATTGGCGTTCAATGTGTTAAGACCGACTTGCAACCAATGAAAAACATCAGTTAGACTAATGCAATGTACATTTCCTACTCCCAATAGATCACGTATAACTTCACCACAAATTTCAACCCAGCCGATATTCACAATATATGTGCGCCCTGGATGATTGGCAATGTGAGCGAAAATTTCCCTAGCGCATCTTTGCACTATACCCTGATCAGCTTCACTGTAACCGCAATCAAAGCCATGACCGTATAATGTATATGTTTTTCCAACATTTCTTTGGCCATACGTAACCACTGAAGCATCAAATCCTTCCATAAATAAACTTACTAAAGGAAAAATTGTTTGATGGTACATCTGACTCTGAGTACATTGTGGTTGGAGAGCGTGAGTAACAGGAAACGAATGAGGACCCGCTTGGATGAGTCCTGTCACCATACCTATACCATTTTCTAAGAAAACGGGCGTGGTATTGGTGGCTAAAGGTATGGCCTGCACGCAGCATTTTGTTTCCTTCTCTTCTTCGGGCAAAACCGCTGCTGCGTCTTCATTTACTCCTGCATTTTTTGCTTCATCGACATTTAATCTGGTATCAAGTTTCTCTTTAGGAAAAATGCGCACAGCTACTTGGATTGGAATTTCCATTGGATTATGAAAAGATTCAGTTCTGGTTTATTCAATTAGGATGCACAAATATTGTTTTGTTATATTGCCATTTTTAAGAAAGGCAAAAATCTGTATTTTTTTGGATAAATTTTAATAACCGCAAGCGTTTTTAGTAGAAAAGAAATAAGGTTTTTTTTACGGTTTCCAATTAGTTGTATTAGTTGCTGCAGAAATAAGTACACTGTAGTCGCAAGGGATGTAAATCAGAGTATTAAAGACAGGGAAATTAATTTCTGTCTTACAAAGACAAGCAATTAATACGTACAACACATAGCTTTGCAGGCTTGCATGCAGCAGGAAATTAGGTTCTTACAGCACGTGCCAGTCAGGTAAGACGGAGATGCTAAAGAGAAAGTGATGTTGACGTAACACACACATATGCAAACCGTAAAATACGCTTCTGTTTTGTTTACAAATGCTTCTTCTTCACGGTTAGGAACATGTAGTTAAATGTTTACATTCATTTGGTTTATTTTTATTTAATAGCTCATGACAAATTTGAATGTAACCAAACAAAAATGTCAAAAACTTACTCTCAAGCAATTTTACATCTTTGAAATCATTCAAATTTTTAACTTCACTACTTTTGGACCTTGTTGTATTTTCACGTAATTTTGTAAGGAGATTTCAAGGCCATCATAACCGAAATACCTGAGAGTGTAAAAACTTATTTATAAAATTCAACACTTACTCTGGATCAACTTTATTCAATTTGTTATAATCGAAATTTTGTGTTCTGTAATTTATGCTTTTGTAACTCGATCAAGGCTTAATATGAACATCAATTGTAGATAGGACAGAAATATTTTAGTAAACTTTACGCCTTGCTTAGTAATCAGACGTTGCGAACTATGTAACGGTTCTGCATTAAGAAATCGTTCACGCATCTCTTCTGGCAAAGACACTTTCGGCAGCTTCAACAGGTATATTTTGTGGAACTGTCACTCTCTTCATGTAAGAAAAATTAAATCGTTTCTTGCTACTTTTTTATAGTCTTAATTTCATTTCGCAAAAGGCATAATTTATTTTCCCAATGTGTTCCAATTTTTAATGCTGTTCTGAAGCTCAAGGTTGAGCTTGATAAGAAGATACAACACGCGCTTATGCAATATATAAACAGATTTTTTGTTACTTTAATTTAAATAAATTTTACTACCTTAGTAAACTTCAATTTCCTTTATCCCACAGCCCTGGGCTCAATTGTTCTAACAGCCATCATATCAATGAAGACGCTCAACTTTTGCCAAAATTTCATTCATTTCTTCTATGATTGGTCGCCCACGAGCGTTTGAAATATCCAAGTTTCCTGATCGAACCATCTATATTTTTCTCATAAAGTCTACGAATTCCTCCTGTGCAACATTTGTATTTGTACCGAAAAATAACTATAAAATGTAGCGCATTGTTTTCACTCATTGCAACAAAAAGGTGATTATGGAACAATGGACATGAAACTGTCCTGTAATCTCACATTTCGTAATTTCAAAATCAGTCTTTCGATTAGATTTGTATATGTTGATTTCAAAGTCAGAGTTGTTTTGGTTTAATGCGTAAATGTTCAACTGTGTAAGAAGGAAGTCTTTCTCGGTATCGCGTGTATTTTCTCGTGTTTCTTTCTATTAATTTGCAGATTTATTGAAAAAATTGCAAATATCAAGTCATATACGACATTCATTCCTCAATTACCAATGTCTAAAAGGCGCATCGAGGTCGGTGAGACCTACAACAGCAAGATGAAAAAGTAAGTAATCATACAACAAAGTCACAATGATTTGCTGTTAGTGTACGTAAATGTGATGATGTGATTTTTTTGTTTGCATAGGGAGGATCATTTAGCTTCAACATCAATATCTGCAGCAGGAGCCAATTCGACCAATTCTGCTACAGCCGGGGTTGCCGCTAATCGCCAGCCGGGTTTCTTGAATCCTTACAATCTGAAGCCATTTTCGCAACGTTATCATACATTGCATAAAAAACGTCTTACCTTGCCAGTATATGAATATCAAGCTGACTTTATGCGTTTATTAAATCAACATCAATCTATAGTGTTAGTAGGTGAGACAGGCTCTGGCAAAACTACGCAAATTCCGCAATGGTGTGTAGAACATGCCTTATCAATGGGCGGTAAAGGTGTGGCCTGTACTCAGCCTCGTCGTGTGGCCGCTATGTCGGTCGCTCAACGTGTTTCCGAGGAAATGGATGTAAACTTGGGCGAAGAGGTAGGTTATTCTATACGTTTTGAGGATTGTTCTTCGGCAAAAACCGTGCTAAAGTACATGACTGATGGTATGTTGTTGCGTGAAGCCATGTCCGATCCCATGTTAGAACAATATCAAGTTATTTTATTGGATGAAGCCCACGAACGTACTTTGGCTACTGATATTCTAATGGGTGTTTTAAAAGAAGTTATAAGACAAAGATCGGATTTAAAATTAGTTGTTATGTCGGCAACTTTAGATGCTGGTAAATTTCAACAATATTTCGATAATGCGCCATTAATGAACGTACCGGGCAGAACACATCCGGTTGAAATTTTCTACACACCAGAACCAGAACGAGATTACCTAGAGGCTGCTATACGTACTGTAATACAAATACATATGTGTGAAGATATCGAGGGTGATATCCTTATGTTTCTGACTGGACAAGAAGAAATAGAAGAGGCTTGTAAACGTATAAAAAGGGAAATTGATAATTTAGGCTCTGAGATTGGCGAACTGAAATGCATACCTTTGTATTCCACTTTGCCACCCAATTTGCAACAGCGCATATTCGAAGCTCCACCGCCACGTAATGCAAGTGGAGCTATAGGACGTAAAGTGGTAGTTTCCACGAATATAGCAGAAACTTCCCTCACCATAGATGGTGTAGTTTTTGTCATTGATCCCGGTTTTGCCAAACAAAAAGTTTACAATCCCCGCATACGTGTAGAAAGTTTGCTCGTTTCTCCAATCTCTAAAGCTTCGGCACAACAACGGGCTGGTCGTGCCGGACGTACACGTCCTGGTAAATGTTTCCGCCTCTACACCGAAAAGGCCTATAAGAATGAAATGCAAGATAATACTTATCCAGAAATACTGAGATCAAATCTAGGTAAATATAAACATTATTCTCTCTCGTAAAGTTCTTTGTACTATTACTCCTTACCTTAGCTATTTTTTAGTTATTTCGTACAGTAATAACTACTTTTTTCCCCTTAGGAACGGTAGTCCTACAGTTGAAAAAATTAGGTATTGACGATTTGGTGCATTTCGATTTTATGGATCCACCCGCTCCAGAGACTTTAATGCGTGCTCTCGAACTTCTCAATTATTTAGCTGCTTTAGATGATGATGGCAATCTTACAGATTTAGGCGCAGTCATGTCAGAGTTTCCTTTGGATCCTCAGTTGGCAAAAATGTTAATAGCAAGTTGTCAGCATAATTGTTCTAACGAAATTCTATCTATTACTGCTATGCTGTCGGGTGAGAACAACTTTTTTAAATTAATTAAATATTTTAAAAACTTTAGATAAATTAGTCAAGTTTAATAGGGTGCAGACAGTAACAAAGTTTGTAGATTTAGATTGAAACGATGAAAAAAGCTGTGGTCGCCTTCGGGCGGTGCATGTATACCCACCAACTAAGGGGAACGGCGTATTCTGAATTTTAGACGCACTAGTGCAAGGTGGCTAAAAGTTTGATCGGAAAGAAGTTTATTGTCGATCAAGGTCAAAAGGGCACATTTCAAACAGCTTTGTTAAAGTATTTAAAAACTCGAAAAAAGGAAAAAGGAACAAATAGTCCCATTGGGTTGCTTTTTGATACCCTCATGGTTAATGGGTGACCCCGTTTCTGCGTATTATAAGCATTTGGGAGCTTAGTATATTCGTTGTGGTGGGTAGAAAAAGTTAGTAATCATGGTAGCTACAAATCAAAAGAGCATGTCACTTAGAAATGTTTCAAAAAAATTTAGCTTTCTAAGTCATTATGAGAATGTACTTTTCACAAATCAAAATTGTTCAATTCAGTAAAGGCAGATTTTTGACCTTTTAGCTTTAGTTATAATGCAAAAGAAAAATGTGTGCAGTATTTCATACTACACCTAAATAAACTTTGTCTTTTGCATTTGCCACGAAAAACTCAGTTTCAAGGGCGTTTGCATTAAAACAAAATAAATCTTAAAAATTAATTTTAAAAATTAGTAAAATCTTTATTTAACTATTGTTGATAATCGCTCTTGAAACTCTTTGCACAAAAGTTATCTCTCTTACCGCCGTTTTCCTCCTTTAGTTATTCTTACATGTGTTCTTGTTGTTGTTGTTATTAAACATCTAAAAATATTGGATATAAACTTAAATTCTATTACTTTAACTGTACAAAAACCTATTTGTTACCTATGTTGAGAACCATGAATGATCATCATAAACAAAACTTGTGTGAACGGGTGTATGGTCTGGTAAATTTTTTCTATAAAAAATGGAAAAAACCAAAACCAAAAACCCCCAAACACAAAATGCCTTTTTCTTCTTTATGGCCATGATTTTGAATTAACTAAAAAAATAAATGAATAAATCAAAATGAAAAACCAACAACACAATACAAAAATCAAACAAAACAATAAATAAAATCATAATGGTGATGATGAACGAATCCTACAATTGATGGGATCAGTACCTCAATGTTTCGTCAGACCAAATGAGGCCAAAAAAGCAGCCGACGAAGCAAAAATGCGTTTCGCCCATGTCGATGGAGATCATTTAACTTTACTGAATGTCTATCACGCCTTTAAACAAAGTGAGTAATTGTCAAATTTTTATTTTATTAGATCTAATAAAAAAAAATTATCTTTTATAGGCAGCGAAGATCCTAATTGGTGTTATGAAAATTTTATTAACTTCCGCTCATTAAAATCGGCTGATAACGTACGCGAACAATTAGCTCGAATAATGGATCGTTTCAATTTAAAACGTAGTAGCACTGAATTTACTTCCAAGGATTATTATGTTAACATACGTAAAGCTCTGGTTCAGGGTTTCTTTATGCAAGTCGCTCATTTGGAACGCACTGGTCATTATCTCACAATTAAAGATAACCAAATTGTGCAGTTGCATCCTTCCACCTGTTTGGATCATAAACCCGATTGGGTTATATATAACGAATTTGTTTTGACCACTAAAAATTATATACGCACTGTAACTGATGTTAAACGTAAGATCATTTTTGTAATTTACATTATTAACTACATTTTATGTTTAAAAAATATTTTATTATGATTTTTCAGCGGAGTGGTTACTTACTTTAGCTCCCCAATACTACGATATGAATAATTTCCCGCAGTGTGAGGCTAAGAGACAACTGGAAATGTTACAACAACGCTTAGAATCTAAACAATACCAGAAAGGCTTTTAAAGTATTTTTTTTTTATATTTTCTTCTTTTTTTTAATTATATTTTCACTTACATTCTCTTACCCCGAAGGAATTTTTTGTGATTGAAATAAGTAATTGTTTTTAGCTTTGTGAAAAGGAAAGGTGTTAAAATGTACGCTAGTTTTCTTTTGATATAATATTCCTAAAAATATAAATAAACATTTTATGAATACAAAACCACTCTATAAAAAATAAATCTAATAGTAAAAGAAAGTTTGGCAGCGCAAAGGGAAGACGTTTAATTGTTCACCAGTTTTAAAATTTAAAAATTTAAAAAAAAAATTAAAAATAAGAAAAATAAAAATAAAACTATTTGAACCTCTTCTTATAAAAAAAAAGGAATAAAATCTGCAAATAGATAATACAAATAAATAAAAGTATAAGCGCAGAAGAGTTCGAAAGTGCTGTCATGTTAGGAACATCAAGTGATTGCTGATAGATTTTTGTTTTTATTGCTTACCTATGTGAATATTCTGTTGTCCGCTAATAAACTGCAGGTAACACTCATTTACAGGTAAGTTAGCTGCTTGTTTTTGTTTTTATATTTTGAGTTAAGTGGGCACGAGGTCAAAAAATACCCAACGGTTAAGAACTAAAAGTGGATAAAACTAAGTCGAAACATGTAATCTACATCTGGGAGACAATGGATAGTTCATTCTAAAAGGCAGCTAGCAGGCAGCCAATAGAATTTGTCAACGGCCTTAAATATACAATGAAGTTACTGAAGAGCAATAAATTACTTGGATTACAGGACAGATAGTAATCTTATATGATCGCTAAGTTTATCCACTCATTTAGTTCCACAGTGCAGTAGAACAATTAATTTCTGAACAATTTTGTAATGTGTGCGCCTACCACTCACTTGTGATAATGTTATGAAAATTATTTTCCATTTTTTAACCGAAGGAGTGAGCGCTTGAATTCCCGTTATATTTCATGTATTTCATGAAAGACAACACCTTTCTGTGTAGCATACATAGTGATCATCTATTGTAGCCTATTTTCAAAATTCATCTGCGGATTTTGAACAAAGAAACTATGTGGCCAGTTATTATTTTTGCACAAATTGAGACGATCAGTGAATGGGCATGGACGACTCATGCTAATTAAGAAAATATATATATCGGAGACAACTGAAAATGTTACAACAACATCTATTTCGATAGAGAAATTATCAATAAATTGTTCAGTAGCCAAGAATTATCTTTAATTATATATATCATAACTTTTCTGTTCAATTAATAACTAATTATATAATTTTTCTTGCAAAAATCGCGAAATCGCTTCTATACGATTGCTATGTTTTGTTTTCTTATTTATCATTCGAAATTTCTATGATCTTTAATGACTTAAAGATCTAAATCTATTTTCAAATATAAAAGTTTTAAAATCAAAAATTTTTAATTTTCTCCGGGAATCTTTTAAATCTCCGTTAAGTGCATACGGTATTGGCGTTAAAAATTTCAATCCAATAACCATCAGGATCTTTAATAAATGCCAGTCCCTTCATGCGACCGTCATCAGGTTTCTTGACGAATTCCACACCTAATTCGTCAAATCTTTTGCAAGCCGCATAAACATCCGGCACCATAATACCAATATGACCGAAACCACGAGGATCTGCATTGCCTGTGTGATATTTTTGATCGGGATTATTCTCAGTACCCCAGTTGCTAGAAAACCATCCTTAACGTATTATAAGATTAGTAGCATAAAAAGCAAATTTTCTCACTGCGTTAATTCTACTGTAGCTTTGCGGCTCATAGCCCATTTTGTGCGTTCGTTGGAATCTTTCGGCACATCAGATGGATTTTCATAGCTGAAAATAATTTTCTTTATTTAATACTAATGTTTACTTAGGTGCAACACTAACCCCATGAAGTACAAAGAGAATTGTGCTTCGGGAAAATCTAATTTCTGCAATAAAGTCATTCCCAAGATCCCGTTGTAGAAGGGCAATGATTTGCGAGGATCTTTAATGCGGTACATAGTTTGTTGAAAAATAAAATCCTTTTGAAGATATAAAAATTTTTTATATGCTTAGGCAAGGCAGGATGCGAAATACTTATGAAGCCTACCTTAGTAGAGGAATCGGCGGGTTTGCATAATTCCTCAGCTTCCGAATTGGTCAAACCTGTTGCTTCACCCATTTTTCTAATAAAAAAATGTAAATAATTAATTTAAGCAACTGAGATACTCCTTATTCCTAGAAATAATTAAGAAATAGAAAAGCAATTTATTGAACAGATAGAAAAAAAGCACAAAACAATTTCGTCATATGTTTTGAGTTTTGGATATTTCTTCTGATCACTGAACATACCACAACACTGTTGCTTATTGGTCAAGAAGCACATTCTTTTACTATAATGAATAATTCCATTGACAACTCCTTTTCTATTCCACTTGTTGAATAAATAAATCATGTAGAGTTAAGTCACATTAAGAACAAGTAATAGCCTTATAGTTAGGTTATAGCCGGTAATTAAGTACACTACACCGTTCTCACCTAACGTAATCCTTCTTTAATTTTTATGGTAAAATATCTAAAATTACAACTCGTTTCGAAGTAAACACACTTTTCAATGAGAGGTGTTTATGTGATCCAAATTTTGAAAAATTAATTAATTTTCTTGTCGAAGATCTTATTACTCTTCACCTATTTTCACCAAACACATTTAAAAAAGGCTGTCTTGTAAGAGCTTTCTTTTCATGAAAACTAAATTTCTAAAACATAAACATACTTGATCCAAATTTTCAACAGTCAATTTCTATGTCGAGTTACTATCGCGAACTAATAAATTAATATTTCCGTCATATAGTATTTTGGATTAGACCTTTTCACCATATAAATGATTACTTGCTTGCTTATTGAGAAGTAGACCTTGTCTACTGGAAATTACACTTTTTTGTCGTATAAGAACTCATTTTTCGTGAGAACTTTTATATATAATAATGTCGAAAAAATAAACTTACTTGGTCCGAATTTGGTATAACTAATTTTTAAGTCAGAATACGTTTACAGGCGAATTTTCATAATAAAATGTTAAAAATTTGACAGTTTTGCTATATAAAGGCTTACTTTTCGTCGGAAGGATTACATAGCATGAGTTTAAAAACATTAGCCCATCCCATCCAAATTGTTAATATGTCGGAATGTTGAAAATTGCTATTTTTTTGTATAACGACCTTTTCAAAATAACTTGTTGTATGCGAGGAGACCGTAAAAATGATCCAATCTACTTCATTCTCAGTAGGAACCGTTCTTGGGCCAAAACGCGTACCAAATTACGCTAAAAGAAAAAGTTGCATTCTGTATTTGGAACTTAAAAATGCATGGGCAGACAGATAGGGTAAGAAGCTTAACTTGACTAAGAAAACTATTTCACAAACATCATATACCCTGTGGTACAAGTGGAGTAGCAACTTTTAAGACGAACTTAAATATTAGGCAGCGCTTCCTCATTGCAAAGCTCGCATCAATATATCAGATGAGATTTCTTGTAATAGATATTACATAAGACAGAAAGACTTTTGCAAATACTCGAAAACTGAAATGTGTAACTTTAATAAATGCCTGATAGGCAGAAAACTGTAGCTAGCAATTTATAGTAGAGCTTCAACGCCTACGAGACGTCTGCAATAACAAATGAATGAAACTTACAATCAATAGAAGGTATTGATCTCAAATCGATGCAATTACTGGAGAAATGTTAAGAAAAAAATTTCGAAATCTCATTATTTTTGGCTAAGGCAATGATAATTGTCAATATGAAATTTTGCGGAAGCTATACAGAACTATTGTATGAAAATGATTCCAACATTCACATGAAAGTGAACATTGCTTTCTTGCTTGATTTTTTAGCTTAATCAATATATCGAAATTTTTTTTCATTTTTTAAAATTGCTTTTAATATTTATTTAAATATTAGAATATGTTTTCTTTTTAATAATATGCAAAAAATTATTTTTCTCTTTTTATCTGGTCTCTTCAATTTTTACTTACTTAAGGTTTCGTTTTTTCACTATATTTTTCGTTTTTGTTTTGACTAATTCGCTTAATTACTAAAAAAAATATTGTTAAAACAAAAAAAAAAAGAAATTAGAAGTTGATTTTTTTATAAATATAAACATAAAGATTTAACAAAGTTCCTTTCAATTTATTCGCATAATATATAAAAAATAATTAGATTACTAGTAATTATTAAAAATAAACAAAAATTCACACTAAGTTAAAACCTTAGAGATAAAAAGAAAACAAAAAGTTGACCCCTTAATGCAAAGGAAAACAAGAGTAGAACAAAGAGGAACACTATCACTATTGTAAAAATAATTAAAGTACAAAAATTTCAAATTTTACAAAAACAACAAGAACGCTTTCGTTTTAAAAATTCGCTCATTAGAACTTGGAAAATAAGATTTTTGTTTGTTTGTTTTTTTTTCTCTTTTGTGGTGTTGTTTGTGTTTTATTACTATTTTACAAAAATATATTATATGGTTAGTTTCTTATAGTGCTTCAAAAAATGAGAATTTTGTCTTTAACTAATCAGAATCATCATCGGACGAATTTGATGATAATTGTAAATCATTTTGTAGCAAATCATTGGGAAATGCACCATTGGACGCGTAATTTGCTATTGAAGGGTTCAATTGCTGATGCTGCTGTTGCTGCGGTTGATTGTATTGATGCTGATGATGACTGTTGTTTTGTGTATGGTTCGAGTATTCCATATGTAAAGGAGGAGATGAGGTTAACGTTCCCAAACTTAAACTAGGCAATTGCTGTGAAGAATTTTGCGCCGGCCTTGTAGATCGATCATCTTCAGTGCTGTCATCAGAATCTGAACCACTATCACTACCGCTGGAATCACTATCTGAAGTAGAGCTAGACGAACTAAGTTCATTAGCTATGTTCTAGAAGAAGATTAATTATTAAATGAAGTGTATCATTAAGGAAATATACAAAGAGAATCTTACCATTTCCAAAGCGGCTGCTTCACTAGCTAACGTAGATGACGAGGCATGTTCCTGATTTTGATGATTACTAGTGCTATTGCTGTCATTATTACATTTAGTCACATGACTATTGCTACTACTGTAGAAAGCAGAAGAGGAGGAGGAGGTATTAGCAATATTTTGGCCACCACCATTACTGTTATTAAAAAGATTATATTGCTGTTGCTGTTGTTGTTGCTGCTGCTGTCGTCTTTGTTGCTCTTGTAGTTGCTGTTGCCATTGTTGCACTTGCTGTTGTTGCGTTTGTATAGATTGCTGCTGCTGCTGTTGTTGTTGTTGTTGTAGTTGCTGATGACGATTGTGTTGCTTTTGATGGTTGTTGTGCCGCTTTTGATGAATGTTACCACTACTGTGGTTAGATTGCTTTGATTGCTTGTTAGATAGTGTTGATTGTTGTTGTTGCTGTTGCAGATGCTGCTGTTGTTGTTGAAAATCATAGTCATTTAAAGAATTGCTATGATTTGAAGTTGATGATGAAGTAGAAGATATATTGGCTAAATGATGATTATTAGTACTACCACTACCGCCACTAATACCGAACACAGCCTCATCATCATCCACAATCATGGGGATACTAGGTAAAGTAGATTGGCCATTATTCGCATTCCAACTGAATTTCAATAACCAATGCCGAAAAAATAAAACAAATAAATAAATAAATAAAAATAAAACAAGTAAGAAAGTTATATTCGGGAGAGGCTTGGATACCCATCATATCAGGCGAATATATAAAAATTGTGGATTTATTATATTATTAAACGTGGTGAGCATCGCTGAAATTTTACATGAATAGATGGATGATACAATTTGTAAGTTACACGTTTTTCTTACTGTGCCTATTTTAACGACCGGGCCACAATCATTTTCATGCTTATTGGTTAGTGGCGTCAACAAACGATGAATGGACGGCCAAAGTCTTAAATCGCTTTAATTTTACGTTAATCGGGAATATATGTATTCGAAAATATCTCGGATGCGTACTTAACGAAATGAATAACATAGCCTAATTTCAACCTTCAATGATGGGTATAAAAATATTTAGAAAAATAAAAAGTAAAACAACATACGGCAAATTCAAAGACTTACACAGGTGCTGCCTGAGGACTTTTATTGGAAGCGCCAGTCGAGGGAGAACCTTGCAGGGGAGAATTACGAGCCTTTAATTCAACTATTATAATTTAAAAGAAAACTTTCAAAAATCTCATATCATATGTATTATGTTTTTCCAGACTCTTACTTATCGTATTTCTACGGCTGCCTGTAGAGACTTTCGTTTTGGACGTTACTCTCATGGTACTATTTTCTAATTTTGTTGTGGATCCTGCACCCACTCCCATTGGCACTACTCCGCCACCGCCCCCTGCTCCAGTCAGCGTTGGCATAACATTCGTCTTGTTTGTCATTTCGCTGCTATATGAAATTTTATTATTACAATTAAATTTTTTTTTATGCAAATAAACATATTCCACACTTACCGCGTTTTCTTAACTTGTATATTATGATTTAATTTCTCTAGAGTGATATCACCCGTTTCTTTATCGTATATAAGTATACATTCTTTTGTGTATTTTTTTTGATTACCTTTATAAATGGTATGAGGCACACCGGAACTTACTGAAAGAAAAGAAAAGTAGAAAATTAAAAACCGTAAATATATAAATAAAATTAGTAAATAATTAGACTATTTAAAAAAAAAAAAAACTATAAATTATACACGCTTCTGTGCACAAGTAATGCTCAAATTAACAAAAAAAAAATTTCAATACCCAGACAATAGAATTGAAAAAAGCGAAGTTCTTTTGATTTATGAAGTAACGCACGTAATCAACCGTTAAGAACGGAATAGAAGAGCACTTTTTTAACAATGCTTACAAATCTTCAAATATTTTTATTTAAATTTGTAGTTATTTTCGAAAAGCAGCAATTAACGTCCCTGTCCTTATAAGGCTGAGTAAGACAATGGAAACAGAAAATTTTCGTACCGAGCGGAGGGATCCAAAATTCTTTGAAACAAGTTGACAAAATTACATTTCTGCGACCTCAATAAATGAACCCGTAATGAAGAGCCCCAGATACAATTTAATTAAAAATACTTGTTAATTCCATTTATTCGAATAAGAATTTTACAAAATTTTTAAACAGCTAACTAATCACTCAATAAGTTGGCAGGATAACTTATAAAAATCTACACTGTTAACGAATCCGTATGATGTTTAAATGATTTGTCTCAATATTTCATGACGCCGCAACCATTAGCTTACAAATTACAGCTTTTTTAGTGGCGCTACTTTTGTAGCTTTCAAAACAATGGAAAAATCTGAATTTCGTGTTTTGATGAAGCCTTAATTTTTGTTAGGAAGAAGAAACACCACTTTGAAAAAAGAATCAGCTTGAAAAGTATTATTGCCACGCTTCTCCGTTGAAAACAATATTTCGTCGATGATTTGCTGCCTTTAAACGAGACCCTACAGACAAGACTGATGCTGCTGACCGCTCTGATCTCTCAAATTAGGTAATTGTTCCAGAAAACATGAAAAAAAAAGTGCACAAATATAGTTTTAAAAGACCGAAAAGTGAAGTTGCGTGAGATAACTAACACCTTCTTTATATTAGAAGATAGTGTATTTACTATTAGGTCTAATCAGCAATCAGTTCAGCGGTCAGTAACTGACGGAAGCCATCCAAAGCGATCGAAAAGGCAAAAATCAGCTGCAATTGTTATGGTGTGCGTATTTTGGGATCCGCGTGGTATAATATTTATCGACTATCTTAAAAAGGGGTATTATATAGTATTATTAATGCATTATTGCTACAAAAAATGGCCCCAAATGAGGAAGAAAAAATGCTTTTTTATTAAGAGAATGCACTGCATCACAAGTCGAACACAACTATGACAAAATTTAAAAAAAACTTTCACAAGATTTTCTCATTACATTACAAAACAAGTTTCGTTTTTTTGCAGCACTTGGTTTGGCCACAATGGACAAATAAACTTCCGCTTCTTGAATGTCGTATTTGACATAGCAGAAAAACTCTTTTATGTCAAATTTTACCCAATTAACAAAAATTGAGGTTTTGTTTTTCATATCAGTCCCAAAATAGTGCTATTTTAAGTATATTTGATATAAATCCATCTAAAACATTCGTTAACAGGATTCTGTTAATGGCTTAACAGGCCTCTGTTAACAGTTTTGGTTTGCGACTTTGCTAGTTATATTTAAATATAACTTCACACCCTTATGTTTGTTTTAGTATGAAATTTTAAACTGATTTTCTTTTATATATTTTATTTAAGTTATACATCTATTTTTGATATATAAAATAAACAAAGAGAAAATCATTGATTTTTATATAACACTCGTTTCGAAAACATTAATTTTTAATAATGCTGTTAATAGCTAATTAATGAATGCGAAACGCAACGAAGCGTTTATTCTACAAATGAATTTACTTGGAGAGAGGAAATGAATTGAAAGAAAACGATTGAGCAGATAATTTGCCCGGAATTAAATTAAAATAATTTAACGTTTTTATTGTTAATTTAAAAATACTGAATAATATTATCTATCATAAAAGGTATAAACGTAAACTTTTTAGTTTTATGAAAATATCAAGCAGCTGTGCCATCACGATGAAGTTGGGTCAATTTGATTCAACAAGTACACTGTTATTTATAATAATAAAACTGCTGATGTTTTATTTAAACTTTTTCCCGCCTTGTTAAAAAGAAAGAAAATTTCTCAATTAATGATATCTTCTTTCATTTGATGCCTCTAAAACTCGTAACGAGAACCATTAACCCAAAGTTGAGCATTACATTTCATATCGACCATAACCATAACCCAGACCTTTTTCATTGAAAGAATGGAAGCCAGAATTTTATTTTAAGATTCACAATGAAGTCTATAAACCTATAAATCTACAAAATGATTTAAAAAATGTAAATTCGAGAGAAAAAATAGATGTCAAATTGGTGGTTGTGGATAGTAATTGGTCAGATAAATAATGGAAATTAAGGTGAGAAAAATAATAAATATTTTATGTAAAACCTTTGCAAATTATCAGAACATTGGAAATCAGCTTTCAATAATTACAAATATATGTAAAATATAGTATTAGCGGCAAAAGGACAATACAACTGGAGAACAAGGAAATGCATTTTTTGCAATTTCGTCCGCAGCATTTATATGTACGCTTTAGAAATGCATATTTTTGACTACTATGACACCGTATAGCTGGACTTAATCCTAATGTCCCCTATTGTTCATCTCGAAACTTCCAATAATATTCGAAAATTTGGAATGGAAAGAAGGTAGAAGAGTCATAGTCATTTTTATTTACACTTTATTTACACTTTAAAACGACTATTTTACTGAGTCTAAAAAATTCGAAAATTTCGATATTATTTTTCTATGTATTTACACAATAGCTGCTAGCAGTCTTTTCATTTTTCTATACCAGCTAACGATTTGAAATGAATGGAAATGTTATCGGTCGGTTCTCTACCACAATCATTACGAGTAGTTGAAGCTTTCAAGGACACTTAGTTAATTTCTAGTTGAAGCATTTCGTGTCACGAATGAGTTTCTTCTTACGCCACGCTTCATATCGCACAGATTGTAATAACAAATCGATTCGGAATCTCATTTGAACTGAATATGCACACATTTTACGAGTTCTCTTGTATTCATTTCTGATTGCAACAAACGAAGTGACAAAATTACAGGCGCATTCTGGGCACCATTACAGGGACGTTGCAACGCGGGCAGAAGCATTTCTTTTTTTTTTCTCAAAACGTATTATTACTATTGCTTTGAAATGCGAAACTAG
Organism: Glossina brevipalpis; assembly: GCA_000671755.1. Taxonomy (NCBI): domain Eukaryota; kingdom Metazoa; phylum Arthropoda; class Insecta; order Diptera; family Glossinidae; genus Glossina; species Glossina brevipalpis. The sequence continues at coordinate 4,233,462 of KK351014.1, forward strand.
TGTAAACTGAGAAATTATGAGAAGAATATACATTGCTTCCTCTTTAAGCTTAACTATCGGTCACAACGCTAAAACACGCCTGTTAGTCTACTATTATTTATGGCAAAAATTAAATTAAGAAATATTTGATGCGCATTTTCGATTATTTTTTATTTAAATGAGTTCTTATCTATCATAGTATACATTAGTATGCATTGAACACGCATGTCTATATAGTTCTTGCGACGAACTGATGTTTTTACCTTATCGCGTCTGTTACTTTTGGAGGGGACGAAATTCTACTTCGAACCATGATTATCTACAAATCTGTAGGAACTAATTCAAGTAACCACATATAGGAAAAAAGACAACCTTTGTATACTATTCAGCATAAGATTCTCATATTTTCAAGCCAGAAGTTCAATTTCCCGGATTTTCATGTTTTCAGATTTTTCTATTAAGAAAAAGATTTCGGGCAAAACTCGCTTTATATAGTCATTATGAACCTTTATTACCTTTGATCTAACTGTCAGTCTATTTTCTTAAAATTGTTACGGGTTCACGAAATAAAAAAAATCAGAACTTAGTCCTTACATCCTCTTGCATGTAGACAAGGGCATATGCGAATGGCGGAAGCAAACTGAAAAAATCTGAAAAAGCAAAGATCTGAAAACGTTGCCTCTATATAATTTTTAATCTGCATACAATGATCTACGCTGAACATAAGTGTTTATAAGGGTTTGCAGGGGGTTTGTTTAGATACTTTGCGGGTTTTATAGGCTTTCTTGAGGCTATTAGTATGCACAGATAAACTTGGCTGTGGGAAATGCAGGTTTTTCGAAGGTGGAGACAGAAGATCCTGTTAATCGATTAAGAAGCTAAGGTTTATCCCTCCCATGCTTTTAAAATTATTCTTCGTTGAGTGGTGTAATAAAGATGAAACATTTCTTAGTCTAATACAAATTGAACGAACATTCTGTTTAGGATATCTTGCTATTCATGTGAATACTAAAAAATTTGAATTCAATACCACCTGGTTGCTTTGCACATTTTTTTTTGCTTACATTTTAAAGAAAAAACTTCACATCGGCAACTTTGCGCTTGACAGATATTGGCTCTCCTTGGCCGTTATCAGTTGATTGCGTTTGAATTTCTATTTATTTATTTATTTTTTTTTAGTTTTCTATTTGCAGGTGTTTTAAATGCGTTTTGATACAATTCAAATTAGTATTCCGATCACATTGTATACGTACAAAAAAATGTACGTTTGTATGCAAATATAAAGCGATTTGTTTTAAAATTATAAAAACACAAGTAAAAAGACTATGCTCGTCTTAGGGTACATCTTGGACACCCCACACAAAAGGCGCGTATATATATGTACGTCGCATTTTTTTTTTCAATTTTACTTATTTTATTTTTAATAGTTGAAATAGCACGCCGAGTGGGTTGGTTGATTTGTTTTGATGAATTTTTTTATTATTTTAATAAATATTAAGTCGATTTTACAGTTTATAGTGAGAATATTTTCAGTTTTTGAAACATGGTCGCGTTTTCTTCTTTTTCATTGGCTAATGGGTTTACCGCAAACAGCTTAGTACAGATAAGAAACCCGATTATCAACTTCCATTTTTAGTGTGGGTTACCGTACCTTGATCGCCAAGGGCATAGCACGTATCTCTCCCGCATATACGTCGCAGTTTTCGGCCACATTCTATCTCGGTTCTCTCACCTAAAATTGTCTCATTTCATCTGGTAAAGGTAACAATAAGAACGATAAAATTGACTATACTCGCATTCCCGCAGTGATTTTAAAAGTATTTTAAAAAAGTTAAACAATTTATATTTACTTTGGAGCGGAACTTGGTACAGTTTGCCTTTCACATGGCCTCAAATATATTTACACGAAATCTTAAGTCATTTAGTCAATCAATTAAACTTTCTTATCCAATGTACGCGATAGCAGACAGGCCACTTAGTTTTCAACCTGATCTGTAGACATGATTTCAGTTCATTTCATTTTTGTTGTCATGGGCACTCTTAACTCGAGATAATAGACGGACGGACGGATGCAACTAAATCGATTCAGAATGGTACGAAGGTTACGGATGCAAGGGTAAATCCATTAAACAAGTTAAAACGTTATAATCGGACAAAGTCGACCATTAAATATCCCACAAAATTTTGCATAACGCAATTCATTCTTCATTTACTTTCATGAAAAATACTACAAATTATAAATAAACTTACTATTCCTGAGAGCTTTTATAAGGAAGGGAACCTAAGGGGTAAACTGACATGGATTTAGTAAATTTAATTCTTCTGTCAAAGATTTTTGCCATAAAGTACTAAAAATTAGACCTTTTTGTCATATGATGACTTACTTTTTATAAGAACTATTATATGTTGCCGGGTCCAACAAATAGACCTATCTAATCCAAATTGGGTGTATTTAATTTCTATATCAAATTACTACTACGGACCAATTTTTATCCTGAAATATTAAAGATCAGATCTTTAAAGATTTAGCTCTCATGAGAATCCTTATACGTGGTAGGGTCTAAAAAATAGACCTGGTTTAATCCATTACTGTTAATTTTTATGTCAAATTATTATTAGGGCTTAATTTTCATTGAAACATTTATATTTTTCAGATTTATTTTACATTTCAAAATATTAGTTCCTACAAAGTTTTTGTCGAAAAATAATGGAAATTATAATATTTTTGATATAAGGACTGTTTTCAAATGGCGAGTGGGCGTAAAAACGCTTCAACTAAATCTCTTTTCAATTTCGAAGACCAAAATACGCGGATAATCATCTGAAAGGCTGACGGTTAGACAGGATGAAAACGGATCAAAAAGTGATTATGAATCGACAGTTACAATAAAAAGTAGATCTATCTTAAGTCCTTCTGGGCGTTACATACATCGCCACAAAGTTAGTGTGTAGTGTATAATGATCAAGAATAGGAAATTAATATTAGGAATGCTAGTTCATTGCATTCTCTTGGCATTAAAGAATCTTCATACTACAGCTATGTGTGTTTATGCCGTTTTGAAAGGTATTTAAGAGCAACGCCTTATTTGATGACCCATGCGCGACCAGTATTCAAACCTTTTAGTTTCTAAAATTATCGTTTTTCAAAACCTTGCATTAAACCTTGAGGTAAGAATACAAAGAAAACAACAACGACAAAAAACCGAAAAAACCACTTGTGATTACAAAATCACAAAATTAGATTAAATTTTATGAAAACGCAACAGCAAGTTAGAAAAAATAACTGAAATAATCGAAAACAAAAACTACAATAAAAACCAGACATTTGCATAATCATGAATTGAATGAATGACTATGGAATTTAATGTTTAGATTTATGTTGTGTTGTGGTATGCATGAAACAATAACAGCAACAACGGTAATAGTACGATTTTTACTTTCATGGCATGAACAAAAATTGTTGAAAAAGGGAAAAACAACAACAAAAAGATGAATAAATTCAGAAAAAAAATCTTTTTTTTTAATGCATAATAAAAAAAAACAACAACAGCTACACACCATGCAGGCTAAGCAAAAGTGAAAGGTAACCGGGGAAGATATAAACAACTAACAACAACAATAATAACAAGTACGTTAAGAGAGATAACAGAAATGAAAAAAAAAACAGAAAAATCCAATTTAATGCCGCTTTATAGGTCAGACAGATACTCAGTCAGTTAGCACAAAGACCATAAGATTATAAAAGAGAGAAGGAAGAGAAATATTCATACAAGTATTGAAAAAATTTTGGTTTCCTATTAATATTGATAACAAATCACATACCGCCACACACACAAACGCATACATACACTATGATATTTATGGTCTATAATTATACATAGATATGAATTTTTTTGCGTTATTAATAAAATATGCTTTTAAATACTCATTTTTAAAATATTTTTTGAGAATATGTAAGGATAAGAGGAATAAGAAAAAATGTGAAAACGTAAAAATTAAGCTAAAGGTCCATGATCTGAACAAAAGGTTAAGAATCTTTATACCTATAAAATAAATCAATTGACGTAATGCTTCAAACAATTTCGGGTATTCGCTCGCGCCATTCAGTTTGCAATTAAATTAAATTATTTTATAGTAAAAACAGCCAAAACCAAAAAAGAATACTTTTCACTGACGCTAAAGATGAAGCCGCTGTGTAACCCTTCGTACCGTTTAGGATAATATAAAATGGCTGTTAAAATACCAAAGCAGACAGATGATTCCATTGGCAACGCTTGTTTCCTATTAAACTTACAAAAGTCCATTTATTCTACGAGGCGACCAACAAACATGTCGAAGAAGAATAGGATTTAACTGAACCGATATTGTTCCGATTTTGGTATGATTGTGAAAGAATCATAAGTCATTTAATAATCGGGTCTTGTTAACTAAAAAACAATAAGCTTGAAGGCACTTTTCTTTCATGCTTTTTCTAAGTATCTCTACAAAAATTAATGAAGACTAGTAATATTTTTGGCATTTTAAAACAAAGTGGAAAACTTGAATCTTCCCTTTCTTACAAAAAATAGGATTATACATAGCAACAGAGTTTAATTTCATAACTACAATAAAGTAAAGGTTTATAAATTCAGTGATACGAATATTGGAGAGATCCTTTCCCTGCAAAATATGATTTCAATAAGAAAAATTTGAAGTATTGAACACAAATTTCTATATGACACGTCTTAAATCAAAAATCTTATTATTTGATTATAACACATGGATTATACAATAAAACTGATGCAGTACGGTAAGGAACAAAAAGTATCCATATAAAATAGCTCAACCAATAAATCACTTTTTAAACTACTGAAGATATACGCCTATTAAGCCAAAGGCCTCCCCTCAAACGTCTTCAATATGCCAAAAAAACAAAAAAAAAAAACAAAATAATATAAAATCGAGATTTAAATGTGCCACTCTGCGTTGGTTAGAAAATATTGATTTAAAACAATTGTTAAGCATTGAAAAATTGGCAGGTCTGAACTTACCTAAATTTGGCACAGTAACTGTAACTTGATTGTTTGAGCCAACATCTACGGTAGCAACACGATTTTTGTCCACGCTTAAAGGTTTGAAATCGTCTGAAAACATGAAAGAATTTTGATTTTTTCTTCTTATTTGGGATAACTTTAATAGACAACACATCTTTTAAATTGTAAAATGTTTTTGTTTAATTGCAAAAATTAATTGTTGAACAGAAAAATATGTTTAAAACTGCTTAATCGTTTTCATTGTTTTTCTTTTTATATAAAAAATTATTATTAAATATTCTATTACTTACATTTAATCGTGTGAAATGCATTCGTTGTATTTTTGGAATTAAACGTGCAGCCCAATTTTAATTCGCGCACCTCGTCGCCGATATTTAGACGTTCAGCCAATGAAATCTTCTGCTTCATCATCATCATTGTAGTTGATGGTAATTGTGGTAGGGAGGTGGAAGATGTTGAAACTGTTGTTGCTGAGTAATTAAGATTGGCACTACTATTCTGGCTGCTGTTGATGTTGTGGTTGTGGTTATTATTATATTGATGATATGATTTCTTTGTTGAGTTAAAACCGTGTTTTGCCGCAACAGTAGACAATTCTTCAAATGTTGGTCCACCACTACCACCACCACCGCTGTCGTTACCGCCAGCCGCACCGCAAACAAAAGCTGGAGCAACTCCAAGCGCAGTGTCGCCCGTGAGGACGCCACTGCGTTTCTGATAGCTATAACTGTTTGGTGAAATAGAAAAATTTCCAATTGCTCCACCGTAAACAGTGTTGGAGCCACCACCGCCTTGCAATCCTAAAGCTGCTGTTGTGTTGAATGGTGAATTCAATAATGATGCTGCCGATGTTGATTTTAAATTCGATGTTGTTGACTTTTTACCGCGTTTAACCGAGCTGCCGGTGGCTTTAGCTTTAAGTTTTTGCAACGTCGATGTCGAATTCGAAGATTTCGGAATTTTTAGGCCTTTTGTGCTTGGCTTCTGGTGTAGCAATTTTTACAAAATTGCAGACACCAAAATACCATCAATCTTAAAGAAAATTGAATAAATTTTTTGTTTTTATAAATTAGTTTTAATTGTTGGCAGGTTCGGTTATGTATGGATGTTTCATTGAATTTTGATGGATTTAAAGTTGTTTTATAGACGTTTCTTGGTTACACATTCTCTATGCATTAATGTTTATAAGGAACACTTTAATTGTTGTGGAGTCTTTTAATAAAATTTATGCTAACGCTTTGCTTTTGATTACTTCAATATAGGTTTTCTTACATTTACGATGAAACCTAAAATAATTTAAGAAATTATTTATCACTCTAACATATCGTTAACGCATTATTATTAGTCACGGTTTATATCGGTCAATAGACTAAATCATGTTTCCATTAGTGTTATCATCGATTAACATTATAGAGCGACACGTTTCTTAATTTTTTTTTTCCTAATGCACGCAAACCGCTCACCCACACATCCATTCGTCCCACACATAACCTTAAATATAACGAAATACGTACATTTCTTAGCCATTTAGCGGTAGCAAGATACAATCATAATTAGCTGCACAAAAATCTTTTTTTTATGCAAAACAAATTGCAATAAAGATTACATTTGCTAATGAGTAAATTATGCACATTTATGTATGCGTTTAGCAAAACATATGTTTAAGGGTCAAAGGCAAAGTAAAAAAAGAAAACAAAAATAACACACTAGTTGGCAGTCAAGGTTATTTGTTCAAATTTACTTGCAATGGAAATCTAGTTATCAATATATATCTTTTAGATTAAAATATTAAAATTTATAAAACGTTTCTTTTTTTTACTTCGCGAGCACGTCATAAACAGTTCTTTCACATAAATTCACTCCTGCGTTACACTTGCTCTTTGTCGTTCACTAGGTAAATATCAAGTTTGAATACAATTTCTGTTGTTTCTAATATAGATGACAGAGAGAACTCTTCACATGCTAGAGAGAGAGTGAACGCAAAGAGAGCAACAAAACAAGATTCCCTTAAAAGGGTTGCCATACCCCAAAATATAAAAGCGTACTTTCAATTTTCAAGACTCTTTCAAAAATTGAAAAGTCTGAAATAGATGAAAATTATACAAAAAGTGTTAATTTCTAATTTCAAAAGTAATTTGCCATTGTATGTGTCGAAGGTAAACATAAACACTCATACTCGCAGACAGCAATGCGGCTCTGCAATTGGAAGCGAAGCGTAGTAGTAATAAATGTCAAAAAAGCAGAAATTTAACAAAAACAACACACATTTGGCAGTTTTTTTTTTGTTTGTTTGCTACCGTGGCTTACCACGGAAAATTTGCTTTTTCGTCAACAAAGGCTGTTGCAATTCGTTTTATAAAAAAGGAGAGAGAAGAATAAGGGGTTTACGAAAAGTGGCTCTACAACATTAACCGTCACCACTCCAATTCGCTAAATATTTCCGTTCACTACGCAACACGAAATTTATTATTACAAAATTTCTTTCCATTTTATGCACAAATTTTTAATATGCGTTTTTTATATTCTTGAAAGATCATCACTTTTGCATTTTCTTTCTTCTTTGCGTTCATTACGACAAATTAGTCCGACTTCCTCGTTTGAAATCATTTATCTTCTCTTTATCTCAAAGGCATTCCAAGATACTTAATTAAATTTAAATATTTATTCTTAATTACATTTTTAATTTTTAGGAATTTTTTAAATTAAGCCCTCTTAATTGCTACGAATTCTCTTGTCTTTACTTTCGAATTTATTTCACGTCAGCTACCTGTCATTCTCTCAATTACTCCATTTGTCTAAATAAAAGGGCTGCCAACTTTTTGCAAAAGTAAGAAAATAACTCTATGATTAACAGATGTTGTCAAAACAATCTAAAATCTGACAATTCAAGTTTTAGTACTATAGAGTTTACAATTTTTCTTTTGTTCAAAAAATTTTGTTTTTCCTATTTATTAGAAATTTGAATCGGATATTACCATGTAGGTGAACTCTTATTGCATTCTTCATTTCCTTCAATATTGCAGACTACATTTCCATATGCACATTGAATAGTATACCTGCCTGAGAAATTCGGGATTCATTATAGTGTCTACTCAGCTTAAAAATAGAATTTCATATCTTTTATAGGATGGACGTATATCCATTTAGTCAATTTGTTTGCAGCACATAGAATGAAGGTTCAGAGACTCCATAAAGTACCTATATTCTTGATCAGTAACAAATTTAGATTCGATCAAAGCTTGTCCGTTTGCGTAAAAGAAATAGGTTGTTTTGCTGATTACTCATTAGATACAAAGAAAGAAATTCCCACGTGTAATCTACGAATGATGGTGTGAAGAAAACGGACAATGTTCATCCAATTTTATATAAGATGTTTAAATTTCATTTTATTAAAATTGAAACGTGTATAAAACCCAGAAAGTGTCAGCAACTCCATAATGTATATCATGAGCAATATCAATTCTGCCGCACATATAAGTTGGTCTGTCCGTTCGCTGCTTATCTGTATCATACAAATTAGAACATTGAATTCAAATTTGGCAAAAATGTTGAAAGTTCTTGCACGCAGGTCGGTATTGACAACAAGCCAAGTCGGTGAAAAGGCACGCCTACAATACAACATGAATAGCAATTCTGCGTTCTACGGTTTTTGCTCGTTACTTATAAACTGCAACAAACACTTAACAGCCACTCCAACTAAGTTTTTTTTTAGAGTATCGAAATTTAGTTCTTTTTTTAAACGAAGAGATTCGAATACAATTTCCTTCCTTTTTTTATTTTTAAAATATTTGTGGTGACATTTCTGAAAAAAAAAAGCTAATCATTTTTTCATGCACTTTAGTTTCGTTATTTTTTTCTTTTCGTCTGAGATTCGGCCACAGTTTTTTCAATTAGATGTTGTGTTTTTTGAAATTTTTGTGTGACTTCTAGCATAATGATATCTATAAGGACAATATTTGTAAATTAAGAAAGAAAAAAAATTTTAAAAACAGTATCAAAATCAAAATTATAACATAGTTTAATAGACGTTTTTTCCACTCTTATGAGAAGCTGATCATCTTTATTATATTCACGACTTGGAAGGTAATATTTAAACGATTTAAAAAAAATGTTTAGTCGATTTATTAGATATACGCTTTCATTCACAAGTTCCTTTGAAAGGTAATCGGATGGGAAGAGAAGAATTGTCCTCGATAACAATAATTATTCTGCTGTAGGTACATATCGGGTTGGAGTTTTTGCGATGTTTCTGAACCTTACTCTGCTTTGTCTCTGAATTAAAATACTTTAAATAATTGCTTTACAGTTGCTGCATGTTAGCTTTATGGCAAAAGTCAGTTTTAACATTAACAAGAAGAAACAACCGCAAGTAGTAACAGCTAATTGTATCCCTCGTTATCCAAGTAAAGTCGACGTACTTTGAAATCAAATAGTAATGTTCGTTTGATTCGAAAAGATTGTTCATTGTTGCATTCTTTCATATACAAATAACTCAAAGTAATAAATTAAGCGTCCCTAAAACTTGAATAAAAATATGCGTCTTCGTGACCTATTTTGACCCAGTTTCATTTTGCTCTTCTTTCTGCGATAAGTAATAAACTAGAGATTAAAAATTAATTGACTGATTGACTTGCATATTAAATCGGAAACACAGTTCAAAAGCATAGCGCTTGGTAAATTTCCGCAATAGAAAGAAATGTAGCAGATTGCCGTAACTATAAGCTTCTATTACTTATTAAATTAATTTTCTACGACAGAACTAACACTTGGCATGTTGACGACGTTTATTTGAAAAAAAAAAAGTGAAACGGAAGTTTGGTACACAAAATCTAGATATTTCAAACAGCGACAACAACGCACTTTATAATTAACGAAAAATATATATAAATATATAAATTTACCGGATTGGTTCAGGTAAACTGTCATAAAATTGATGTAATATGTTACCTAATTGTGTCTTAAATAAAAAAGTGAAGGTTGCTTTAAAATTTTCTGTGCAAAAAATCTCTATTTGCTCTATCCTAGACAATAATTCCAATTATCACAAATGGTATGTAATTTTTCGGCAAGTTTGGTTGCGTCATACGAATTCGCTAATGACAAAACATATAAAAAATTAATAAACAATAGTATGCGTTACGAATTGATTTTCACCTTCTTGCCTATTTAGGAAATGTTCTGGACCACAAGTGCCGCAAGTGCGAGAATATTTTTCACGCTACGCTTTCCATCCACTTATTGAACGTTTTGGTAATACTTTCTTTAAGTTGGAAAAGTTTGCATCTACGCCATCTGAGTACTGACTGAATCCAAAATTATTTTCATCATTTTTTCTAATCAACAAAGTAAAACAAAAAACAATTTATCTTTTTCTATTACATTTTACTGATTCGAGTTAGCTGCTATCCGAGCTACGAATAGAAGGTTGTGGTTGCTTTTCTTTTTCAGCGCTTTCTTGCAAAGTGTAAAACAGCTGTGCCTCTCATGTGTTAGTTGTCATGTTTGTTTACATTTCAAGGAAGTTAAGTTTGTAGTGCATATAAGAAATAAAAAAGGAAAACGAGATTTGAAAACTTGCATTTATTGATGTCATTTCAAAATCCTTTATTATAATAAGAGAAGTTTTCAATATACAACGTGTTAATAATAGATAAAAGTTTGCTAATAAACTAATCTTATAACGGATGCTCTTAGAAATTGAATTATTCGTTCTTCGGCAATGATTACCAGTTGCCAGTTAAACAGCCTATTGTGATTGATTCTTTTATTTGTTAATAGTGATTTTTTTACCAATTTATTAAACTTATCATTATTTTGATCATCTGTCTTTTTCATTTGTTGTACAAATTAGTAGTTAAATTGAAGAAATCTCACAGTCCAATTTAAATATAAGTCCGAGAATAATAATTGTCATGAAACAGATTAGCTCTTAAGTGAAATCAAAGCTGATCTAGCATTATTCATTTAAATTTTTTGTTTTATTGAAAGCGGCTGGCCAAACACTTTAAAGTACTACTCATATCAGTTTTCGAAATAACGGCAAGAATCTTCGGCAAACGATAAAAATTCAGCGTTTTCAAAATATTAAGTTTTTAATCTTGGGGCGTCATCATGCAATTTGGTATAGTCTGCTTACATTAAAATGCAACTGTGTAAGAAAAGCGACACATACTTTGATGTGTCTTTTGATGTCGTTTCGCAATTTACATTAGCAATGAGCATAAAAGAAGAAAAATTACTGCCAAAATCTCTTACACCGTGGAAAGGGGCTATCTCATAGTTACATGATGACCGCGCAGATGTACTTTAAATTTTATATCACTTCAGCACACTTTCTTTACGTATTATCAAAATCGAATCATGATAAATGTGCTTGTTTCATGAATGAAACTTATAAGACAACTTCGTTCAAACGTAAAAAGAAGTATTTCTTAAAAGTATTTTAATTAGTCAAATTGTAGGCAATGGTTTATAAATTATTAATATAGAGTTCATTAATTCATTTTATTTGATGTGGATTTTAAAAACGTGATTTTACTGCTGATTATTTGTATACAAAAGCATCGCTACATACCCAAGTAAGAAATTAAAAAAAGCTTCAGAAAAACTTTAAAAAAATTGAATACTGAATTGAACGCGGAATTTTGTAATTCTACGAAAACAATATTGGCACTACTCTAGTTATACTTTCTGCCTTACTTGATACTGGCAATACTTCAAAGCAAATTTTTTGCAAGTTCATAAAAAGTACAATGAGAAGCGACTTAGAAAATTTTTAGACATATGATGAAAAAAAGTCAAATCTTGTGAAAGTTTTTTTTTAATTTTGTCATAGTTGTGTTCAACTTGTGATGCAGTGCATTCTCTTAATAAAAAAAGCACTTTTTCTTCCTCATTTGGGGCCATTTTTTGTAGCAATAATGCATTAATAATGCTATATAATACCCCTTTTTAAGAGAGTCGATAAATATTATACCACGCGGACCCCAAAATACGGACACCATAACAATTGCAGCTGATTTTAGCCTCTTCGATCGCTTTGGATGGCTTCCGTCAGTTACTGACCGCTGGACTGATTGCTAATTAGACCTAATAGCATATAGCCTATCTTCTAATATAAATAAGGTGTTGGCTATCTCATGCCACTTCACTTTTCGGTTTTTTAAAACTATATTTGTGCGCTTTTGTTTTCATGTTTTCTTGAACAATTACCGAATTCGAGAGATCAGAGCGGTCAGCATTAGTCTTGCCTATAGAATCTCGTTTAAACCTAGCAAACGATGGAGTTAAAGAAACGATGAGGAGGGAAAACATATAGACATAAATTTGAATTTAAAATAAAGTGTATTTCTTATTGGAAAACTAATTAAAATGATAAATCTAGTAGTAAATAATGTTTATGCGAATGTAAACAAAACAAATGAAATAGATAAAATAAAAATATTTACTTCGAGTTTGTAGAAAAATGTTTATGTAATCTTTTCTCCTTTTTTTTTAGAAAATTTATTCCCTTTTTTTGCATAAGATGCAGTTTTTATGGGAGCAAAAACGTTAAATAAAGTTGGTATTAAAATATTTTATATTTGGTCCAACTACATATTCTGCATAAGATTCCGTTTTTATTGGAACAAAAAATGAAATAAAATTGACATTAAAATATTTTACCTTTGAAAGATGCGGTCAGCTACTCATTCTGTATTACCGGGAAGATCCTCTGCCAACTTCCTTGGAGCGGCTGTTTCAAGTAATATACGTTTATACGTTAGCTAGTGTTCGTACTCCCTCTCGATTTCGATTTCACACCCCATGCAGCGGAGGACAATTTTATATCATCGACCATCATTAATTTCATTTTATTTCATGTGGAACGTGATTTTAATGCGTTAAAATTAATTTAATAGGGAAATTTATAGATATAAATATGAATTTAGAATGAAAAGTGCGTTTCTTATTGGAAAAATGTTTAAAATGATAAATTTACAAGCAAATAATGTGATGCGGATGTAAAGAAAACAAATAATATAAAAATATTTATTTAGAGTATATAGAAAAATTTTTATATCTCTTCTTTACTTTTTTTTTTTTTTTTTTTTTTTTTAAAATGGTGCTGCAGATGAAGTATTTTTAAAGAATCTTTTCTTGTTATCATCCAACAATCGCAAACAGCTGTAAGAAAAGTGATATATAAAAAACGTAGGTTTATAATTATTCCCCTAAAGCATTAGAAATCAAATTTCAATTACATAATTCGTAAATTCTATGATTTGGTAAAAAAAAAGAAAATAGATTTTTTGTATTCAAATTTTGCTCAAATTTGTAAATGAAATTAATCTTCAAAAGTTATTGCATATTATATATAAGCTCATCCATTAAGAGTTATACATTTTAGAATTTTAAAAGAAAGAACAATTCAACGTATCAAAGTAAATTGTGGTTTATTTTAAAGTTTAGACACAGAGTTATGTTCTGGACGAAGTATTGTTCAAATGTCCACCAACTGATGCACACGACAGCTCCTATTGTTAAACACGTTGTGTAATATTAGTTGCGTTATGTGTACGATAGTCCGGCGTGCTTTCGATTTGATATATTATTCACTTCGCGCTTTACGTTGTTTTTTGTGGACGGCGGTTCGTAAAGAGTGAAATCCCGCTGAAATTTGGCCACAATGCGCCATAAGCGTGAATAGAGAAACTGTGGTGGCGATCTAAATCTCTGGTGAGCAATGGTCGGTAAATCAACTTCCCGGCTGAATTACTGGGAATGGTAAACTGTGGCTAGCATCCTGCTGGCCATGCAGATGCGGTTATACTGGTCTATAGCTTCATTCTGCGGCACAGTGAGATCGTCCTAAACAGTTATCGGCTAACAAGGATTAAACTCAACTATCGATGCCTAGCGACGGGTTCTCAAGGATTGTAAGAGGTGATGACCGGGAGAATGGCCATTTTCTAATGAAAAAGGAAAGTCTCTTTTCTAGGTTCTTTGCTGCATAGGGATTGTATACATATCTAATTTTTGGCGGTGTATGATTCATAGAAGCAGTATAGAATATGGGAGCATGGCTAGTAATGGGCCGTGTCGGTTATTTACCAATTACATAATAATCCAAGAGATAAGATGGTAGAATGGAATTTTCCAAGGGGATCAGGTTGCTCAAAGAAAGATTGCTCCTTGCAATACACTGCTTCGAGAATTCTCTTGTCTGATAGTGGGTACGGGCTCTCGAGGAGTATCGTTTATGTTTATTCTAGTATCTAGAGAATTGTAGAGCTCCTCTTGTGGGGATTGTTCCACTACTTGGAGTCGACTATCGTTCATTGAAAATAGTTCTGTGCTTAGGTGTACCGTGGGGTTGAGCTTACGATGCAGGTACCCGCGTTAAACCTATGATAGCAATCTCTGGTGTGCAAATGTTGATTTTCCCAGAATATTTTAATGACATCTAGACGTTCAGAAATTGTAGGTCGCTACATGATGAAACTGCAACTGCACTGGAAACAAATTTAAAAAGTATCACTCTTAATGAAGAACCTTTTTGCATGCATTTACAAATCCAATTCCAAATCTCTTCCAATCAAATCGTCACAAAATATAACTATTAAAAAGTATGACGCTATTTTTAAATAAAATAAATTTCGATTTTTTCACGAGTTAAGAAATACATTCAGGCATCATATGCCCCAATTCAATGGTTAGGGATAAAGAGATCTGTTCATTGTATTTTCCATTGGAAAATTTTATATAAAATTATTATATTGTTTAAGATGAACTCACCGTATTCCAGGGGTCCTTTCAAGATTTACCGCTTAATTAGTTAATGCGTCTTCTATATTTGCCCACCCGATGTACTTGCAAAAAGCATAAGAAAACAAAGCACGACACACGTGTTTTCATGTAATGAATTAATATTATTTTTTTTAACTAATTTATTCCATGCTAAATTTTTTTAAATTTAAACTAATTTATATTCCGCTAATATATTATTATCTTAACTTAATTCCTCTTTATTAAATTTTTAATTTTAACCAGTGAATATTAAATTTTGTCTAAGCAGTGCTATAACACAAAATGGTAAAGCGCAAATGAAGCAGAAAATTTGCCCTGTCCGCGATGACGGGTGAATGAACAAGAAAGAGGAAATATAGAGGAATTCTTCTCAAATTATGTTCGAATGTTATAATGCTCGTATTCAAAGTAAACTGCTAGAACTTCAAATACGGCAATCTCTTCGGTATCAATGTCACTTTTTCCAACTAAAACGGGGACTATTTTACTCTAATCATAAGAAAAACTTACTTACTTAGTGAAGCTACAGCACGTGTATCAGACAAGTGCAATTCACAACTCATTTGCACTTTCTAATGATTAAGGAAAGATAAGCAATAATGTTGAACTGTGAAAAGAAAATATTTTCCGAAAGCCTTCTCTTTGAGAGGTTTAAAAAAATATACGTGATGTGATTTTCTAAGCGGTCAGCTTTCTTCAGTAATGTTAGGTGCGAGTTATGTCAAAAAGCTACGTTAAATCCAATCCAATCAAAATAGGTAATCTGAGCCGACATTACATTTTTGCATTGATTCGTGTACAAGGGAACACGCATATGATAGAAAAAGATTGAAATTCATACACTCTTTACTAGTCCTTCTATATGTTTTCTTGTTTTTCGCGCGCGCGTAGATAACTTTTCACATCGTTAGGTTTTTATGTTAAATTCAGGGAACACAATTTTGTCAAAATCATCCTCTTTGTTTTTCTAAACGAAAACACATGTATAATTGGGTAGTGATTAATAAATTTTTATGAAAATTTTTATGAAAAAATTTATAATTTAAAAACCGTTGGCATGGTATGTGTGTATTTTTTGAGATTACTATTTAAATTTTTTGATCAGGTTCGATCAAGTTCGAAGAAGATGTGATCAGATTACATCGTATGAATGAATGATAAGTTTATTTTATTTGTCTTACATTGGTGTCTTATTTGTCTTTTAAAAAGCGTAGATATTTTAAAAAATAATTTTGTCAAATATAATTTAATTTGTAAATATTTTTTAAATATGTACCATTTAGTATGTATGCATGTGTGTACCATTTAGTTACCCAATAACAAAAGAATAGGAAGAAATGAAATTGTTTAGTAATAAGGTTTTCATTCATCTGATTAAAAATTTGTTGTGTTTTTAAAAAGTATCAATTACATCTGAATTTTTAATGTTTTTATCGCTACAACCGATCACTCTTAAGTATTTTAAAATCCTATTCTATGCTCAAGGACCTGTTTATGTTATTTTGAAGAGCAAAATCAATCGTAATACTTTGTTTGTTTTTTTCTACCTACACGTCTTAATTATAAGATCTATTAAAGACAGTAATATAAAGATACGCCCTTAAGAAATAAAAGAAAAATAGAAAAAAGAGAAAGAAAAAGAAAAAATAGATCTGTCGTTGTAAGGAGAAAATTTAATATCAATTCAAATATCTTCCTAGACAACAATGCTTATTATCAATGCAAAGCATAATTACGTGCACAGGCGTACTTGACCGTTTTTTTATTTACTTGAGAGAGATTTAATAAAAACCCAAACATTTGGCGATTATTCAAATCGTTCATACAATGCTTGTTTCTCTCTCTGCCAGTAGTTTAAAGTATTACTGCGTGCGTACTAAACTATTTTATTCTGTGGTTTATTTTAGCATCAGTTGACTTTTTCTTCTAACAACATTTATTCGATTATTGTGACGCATTATTATTATAATACTATTCAAGTGGGAGATCCGTAACGCCACCTAAAGGGCCTATTACACTCGCCACTGTCCCCAAACCTCCAGCTTTAGGATTTTAGGATTAGGATAGCATGCTGTGTTTGACATTACGAAGAGTCCGCCGAACACCTGGATTCTGCAGATTGCCTCACATTCAAAAAGAAAATGATAAGACCTTTCTATTGTCCTTTCACAGGATCTGCAAGAATCGATATTCGAGATATCCATGCTTTCAGGTGATGCCTGAGGCAGTTATGATCCATGTAGAAGCCCGTGACAAGTCGCACTCAGAGGCACATGCGGAGATGGGGTAAACTTCTGCTTCTAATACGAAGAGAGGATTTCTCGTGGGTGTGGCTTTTTGAAATCTCTGGCCTTATGAGCCAGTTCCCGCGTCGCCGTTTTCAACCCTAGGAGTATCGTTTTTGTACAGCTACCCCAAGTTCAACGATTTGTCAGTCCCATCCACATCTCTCCGATATTGGATTAGCTTATGAATGTATATAGCGGAGTAGTTGTTTGAAATTTGATTTGAGTTTCGTTACGGATTTTTGCAATATTCACCATTATTTATAAAATTTTAGCAAATGATGAAATATCCTTATAATGAATTTCTTGTCTCCTTAGTTATCCTCTTACTGTTTTCTAATTATCTTTTTTTAATGCAAATTCCTTTTTGTAGTTATCTTTTAAAACTAAGCAGATCAAAAGGCGCCTGTATGTATGAAATATTAAAACGACTTACGGGTTTACTACGACAGAACACAGAGGAGGAGAAGAAGAAAGTATAAATCCTTTGTTATTATGCCCATTGCAAAGGAAATCTTTTATGATAAAAATCGCCGCTAACGTTTTCTGTATCTATACATACATATCGAAGAAAATATTGTTACAGTTAGCGATTGATCTTTAAAAAATTTTTGCATGGAAAGAAAGAAAAAATTAATAAAGCCTAGTCAATAGTTTGGCGGTTAGCAAAATTTACAAGAAAAAGAAAAAACGAGAAGAAGAAATGGCATAAAGCTTGCTGCAGCAAATTCAGGAACTGTTGATTATAAACGTTTTTTTTTTGTTTAGAACATGGAGAAAGTGGACAAATAATTCCTCAGAGTCTATCACCTCATATTAGAGAGAGAAGTTTTTGCTTAAATGCTTCGGAAAATTCTGCGGCAAGTGTATCATTATGCCCATGATTGCGTTTAAAGGATAATGTCAAAAAAGTTTTTACATATATTTATACAATTTATAATTTACGTACAAGATTTTCTCAATAGTTTTCTAAAGCCAAGTTTGTAACAGCGCAACTCTCATGAAAAAATCATTTTTATTATAGCGATTCATTTTTACAGTTTTGTATATTTCGCGATCCGGACTTGGCAACTTTGTTTCCATAATAAATGTAAAACAGAACTGTGCTCTAGGGTGCGTTTAGTATCAGGTTTGTCACTTTACAATATGGATCGTTCAGTAATGCTTAAACTCTTCTTTCTTTGAAAACGAAGATGCGGTAAGATACGGTCGAGCTATCGCGGTTATATAAAGGCAAGTCATCGAAAATTACTTCAAAAGGTCTACAAAGGATATTCCTAGCAGAAAACTTGAATGATGTCGTATTGCATAAATAATGGCAAGGTCCGATGAATAGACTGAAAGAAAAATTTTATGCACATTTTAATCAGAAATTCGTTTTATATGCATCTACTTTCGGAAGGAAAAAATAAATATTACTGTAGTTTTATTCATTCTTTCTCTACCGAAATTGTTGTTGGTTGATTGAAATATTTGATTCACATCTTAAACAGAAAAATGGATAGTCCTGTAGTTTTATTTATTCTTTCCTTATGGAAACGCGTAGAACGTTTTAAAAATTGATTGAAAAATTTTTCGTTTTTCCAAAAAATCGCCCCATAATTAGTTAAATTGAATTAATCAAAAATATCCAGTCGGACGAGGCTATCAATTCTTATCTCTATTTCCCAAAGAAAATACCAAGAATTATTCCTTACTGTATGGGGCTCTTATATGAGCCAAAACATTAACTATTGTCATGCAGACATAGCAAAATTAATCTTCTTGTCAAGGATTTTCGTCACAAATTTCTAAAGGGGAGTGGTTCGAGAAATAAACCAAACTTTCTATTTGCTTTTTCTGAATCAAATTCCGCCATAAAATATAAAAATTATATTTTGTCGTTGATGTAAACGAGACTCCTTTTCACGAAAAACTCAAACGGGATGGACAAAATAACATGAACACCTGACATTATAAAGAATTTCGCAATTGCAGCCTTTTCTTGAATGTCATTTTTATACAGTTAGCGCCGTACAGTTTTCGTTGACGCAGCATTACTCAAGCAAATGTTGATTTCTGCTGTCACTTCGATTAAGATATGTTGTTTATTAATATTTTGCGTAGTGTTCATATTATTTTGTCTATCCCTTGTATGTGGGGTTGCCTCCAAAAGCTAGAATAGCGTAGTTCGAATTTAATACAGCTCATTTTTATGTCGAATTATTATTACGGGGCAATCTTTACCATAAAGTACTAAATATTATACTTTTTTGCCACTTTTCCTAAGAATAATTACGTTAGATAAGATTAAAGAAATTGGCTCACCTTATTCAAATTTTTCACATCAATTTAGTACCCGTAAGTCACTTAACGAATTGTAAAAATTTAAAATTTTCTTCATACAACGACTTTTTCAAAACAAGTATAAAGAGTGGCCCAATGAAATCCATTTCTAGTAAGATTTGTCTTCTCACCAAAAACCACATCAGTGTAACACATGAGCAGAGATGAGATGGACTCAAGGGCAGACAATCTAAATCAGGAAAATATCCCTAAACGATCAATATAATAAGAGATAAGTCCATCTAAAGCCGTTCGGAAATTTACATACATTCGATTTTAGTATCCCAATTAGTACAGAGTAGAAAAACCAACTACTGCAATTTGAAATCAACCGATTGAGAATGAGAATATATTAATAGTACGACGAGCTTGAAAAAGTTGGTCTCGAGAACGCATGGTCTTAAAAATAAATAGCGCAGCTACCACTTCGACATACCCGTGCTCAATTATCAGCGTGGTAGGCCATACTTTAATTATGACGGGCGCGTAGCTGCAGCCAAAGTGAGAATTTGATCGGTAAAGGCTTAACACTTATGGATTGAGTATACGCTTACCAAACTGCAGCCTATCTATGTCATAATCTCCACAATTATTTCGAACGATGACTATACACGCATGGTGTACATGTCTAGGATACATTCCCCCAGCATCTGATCGTTTAACCAAAAAAAAAAAACAAAGAAAAAATAAGAAGACAGTAGCGAAGCTAAGTAGACTCTTGCCGTGACTTTATTCGAAAATACGACTTTTTTAGCCGCACTAAGAATTGTTTCGTTCTTAAATATTTAAGGAATTGTTTAAGATCTCAAAAGAAGGTATTAAAAAATTTTATAAGATAGCATTATCCCTTAAAAAATTTTCAATGATCAACTTAAAAAATTTTTATCTTCCGCGAAGAAATTTCGGTAGTTTCGGTTTTTATTAATTTTATTGATATGCGGATAAATTGCAATTATGATATATTTTGCGAAAGTGAATTCCTAAAATTTCGTAGATTAGTTGCGATATAAATCTTTCATCACAAGAAAATGCAATTAGTGGTCGGTTACCCCATTGCAATTCATACCTTAACTAACATCATTGATATTACAATAATAATTTATTTTACAGTTCAATATCTTACAATCTTAAGAAAAAACCTTCAATTTTTTTTCTTCATCCACATAATTTGCACGCTATTGTTTTTATTGGTTATTAAGGAACTTCGAATTTAAAAATTTCCCTTCGATAGTTAATAATAATTTAATCGTTGACAAATGTCAATTGTTGACATTTTAATTGGCCGACTGTAGTTGATTTTAATTTAGGATGAAAACTTTTCTTTTTGCCTTTAATTAGTAAAGTTATTGTTTCAAAAAGATATAAACGAAGGTAAGTAAAACTCGTAAGATAGAAATAATTGACCCTTGCTTCCACACACACACACCCTTTTAGAAAGAACAACGGAAGAATGAGAAAAAAATTAGAAGAATTTTGGAAATGAAGGAAAAAAAATTTATAACAAGAATTTAAAAATTCTTTTATAAAATTTACAAAGGAACAGATGTTATTTAGCTTTAGTACATTTAGTTTACCTGATGTTAATATGAAATTATATGCGGTGGTTAGCAAAGATAAAGAAAAACTATATACATAAATGACCGCAGTTACATTTTATGTAAAGAGTACTTTCTACAGATTTAGTGAAGCAAAAAAGATTTTTCGAAACTAGAGAGAAATTTGATCTGAGATATAAAAAATATATTTTTTTTAATTCTCATCATCAGACGAATTACTAAAGTTTTTCGTTGCTCGAAACGGCTGAGATGATCTGATGGACAGGTCGTCAGTCAATTGGGAATTTTTCAATGATCAAGATAATGTTTGCTTTAGGTTCGACTATGCTTCGCAATAATACAAATGATGATAATGAATAAATTAATAATACTTTCAGAGCCTTTGGAATTGTGTGTGAAAATAAACAATAATAAAAAAAAAAGATGAAAAGAGAAGAAGAAAAGTAGGAGAAAGAAAATTTTTTTAGATCATCGTTTAAATGAAATGCCAATAAACATTCTTTCTGCGACCACCCAGTAATTTAATAATTGGTTCTATGTTGGCGGTGGCAAAATCAAGCATTTATCAACATTTTATATCCTTTTTTTGAGAATTCTTTTTATTCCTTTTTCTTAACGCCAATTAAATCGAAATTAATCTTAAATGAAAAGTTGGTAGCTTAACTATGTGCGTGCGATAAAATGCTAATCTTTCCCTCTCATAGGAGCCCACATATCAGAGAGTGTAAGGCACTACCGCCATTATTTTCTTAAATTACTTAGCAATTAATAAACAATTTAACCAGGTTTTATTATGATAAATGGCCAGGGAGAACACACGTATGCATACAAACACACTCATACGCACAGACACACACACACACACCCAAACATAGCCATAAATAAAGCACACACTGGACGTGATTCTCACCTATAAGCCTAACTGACAAGAGTCTACTCAATCATATACTCGTAAATCAATGTTTTAAAAAAAATTAATAAAAATAAAACAGAACAACACGAGAAAGAGCAAAATTGATATTAAAAAAAAAAACATGTTTTAGTAAACATAGAGCTATAAATGGTGTGTAACAGGCGTGCATAACACCCTCTAGCTAAATTAGCAGTAATTGTTATTCACGTGTACATACATACAAATATAAAACACATATATACATATACATGCATAATACATACATACATATATGCATACATACATAAATATATGTGTATGTTCTACGTTAAGTACGAGTTCATATCCATTCTCTTTGAAGTAGCGTCTGAAAGCACGACTTATTATCTTATTATAAAGCGCCTACAAATCTTTTTATTTCACTTATCTATTGTTTATTAAAATTTATGTTATGTATAAACTATTTTCATTATTTTTTTCCACTTTTAACATAAATTATGGAAAATTTATTATAAAATACAAATAAAGTTTTGTAAAGAATTAAATGAGATTTTTTTCTTGCTATAGCTTTCCTATCATTACAGTATTCGTGAAAAGGATTATTTTAGTCCAATATCCAATTTCAGCTATAATGGCTCCGAGAGAATGTAGAAAATACGAATAGTTTTAATCACACTGTACAATTGTAGATCGCTTTGGCCAAGCTCGCTTAGTTAAGCGTTTGTCTTCTTTTCATTTGTTCGCGTTCCCGTAAGATCCAATTGTATGTCAAAGTTGAGGCAGGAAACTTAATTTTAATTGAGATGTATGCGGATCAAGTTCGAAAGAATTTGAGCGAAATGACCTCTTCTCTTCGGTGGGGAGAGGGGGTACTCATTTTGATATAATGTGTGCAATAAACAAAAGGAAGCTTCTGAGCATCTATAATGTATATATATTCTTGATTTAGCATCAAAATCTGAATCGATCTGGTCATATCTGTCCGTACATCTGAATCTTTGCGGTGAGGTGTATTGTCCTGATTGCAAAAATTAAGATGTCGGCTTCAAGCTAAGCAGGAGAATTGAAAAATCTTGCACGCAGATGGGTAGTGGAGACGGAGACAAATCGGCCAAAGTAGCGCCCGCAGTGAAGTGTAAACTGAAAATTGTGGGATTTTGTTTATTACTCATAAATTATGTGAATAATAGAATCCTGAAATTCCCTACATTTATTTTATGAGGGACCTTATTGTTCATGTTGAAAAATGAAAAAAATCGGTCATGCCCCCACAAAGTTAAACGGGATCAAATTGTCATTTTTTCCCCTTTTTTTGCTTTGTTTTCCACTTACTCCTTACATAAGGTAAACAAGACTTAATGTTGGAAATTGTTCTGTGCGTTCTACTCAAACAGTATTGATTGGTATGATAAAATGAATGGTAGTAGGCGTAAAAGATTCGGCTTCAACTGAGTATAATTTTCTTATTTGTCTTTTTTATGATCATCCACTCAATGGGTGTCCCTCTATATGTGTATACATACGTTTATGGTGGGGTGAGAAGGAAATACGGCAAAAGGTGTGGATTGCAAGCTGGGAGGTCTGTATGACCGATCGGTAAGTGTCGTGTCTTCACCAATCCGGTATTCATTACAGTTGCCCTTTTGATAGTCGTTCTTTTCTACTAGGCTATGCGCTAGTGCAACAGACCCAAATTTAAGCAAATTAGAAGCCTTATTATCATGATCCTGATATTAGATCAAATTTTTCTTGCTTGTCTAGGGCTACTACCTCTATGATCAAAAAGATTTTTTTCATTTTATTAGCGACAATCCGTTATAAGCTCTAAGCAACTGTGTAAGTACGTATTTTCTTAATATACGTTGTCCGAGACCCATGAAAATGTACATATTCTAAGTCAGCGTGATATTCCAAATCATTTTTACTCCTCACCTATGACTAAGCCCTTGCGCTTATGCGCTGGCTAGTAACTGCTGCCAAGTAAATGCTAGAAATTTTAAGTCATCTTGTCCAAATTAAGGTTACTTATTGCAGAGCAATTTAAAAAAGTTTGACGGGCCCATAATTATGCCTGCCCGTTTTAATTAAACAAAAGGATGACGGGGTAAATCCACCATTGGAAATTTGGCGCTCACTGTAAAAGAAATGTTTGTGGAAAATGTATTTTAAAACAGAATTTACGAGGAAAAGTTAAGGGAACTACTTTCTTCTTCTTCTTTTTCTTCTTCTTTGCAAAAAGTCTAAAATTTTTTCAATGATTCGGATTTGGATGATTTGGATCACTCGGTACAGTTCTAATATTAATAACTTCCTCGTCAGCACTTACAAAGTTTCCTGATCCTTATAAATTAAATTAGAAATATTCTTGATAACTGAATAAAATTTTTTATTTTAACATAACATTAATTTTTTTATAAAATTTAGCCAAGTGAATAAAGTTTTGCAATAAATTTCAGTTAACCAGAAAGTCTTCTTGAAATTCTTCTATGAAATTCTAATTAATTCCGGTAACCGCATTAGTTAGATCATCTTATTTATGATCGTTTCAAAAACACATAGAACTACTGCTGTAAATTTATCTATTATTACTATGAGAAATACTTTAAAGAAGAAGAAGAGGAGGAAGAGGAGGGAAGACAACGATTTGTTTTTATGTAATTGTTTTTTCCAAAATGTCTTAGAGAAAAATGTCAGTAAAGAAGCAGAGCTGAAGTTAAATACAAAGTGGCGTTAAAAGTGTCACATTGCATGCAATTTGTACATGCGTACGTCCAGTGTGGACTGTCACAAAACGTGACTGAACTAATGAAACATAATTTAAAAGGTAGATGGCGGCGCACAATAACGATGGTTGGATTGTTGCTGCATGCTGTTACTTGTTGTTCTTTACCCATCGTGTTACTGTTGATGCTAACTAGTATTGCATTCGCGCTTGCTCCTCTCGAACAAAAAAAAAGAGAAAAGTAAAAAATCTAAAGGAATTTGATATCTGTTAACTGACAGCAGGGTGTCCATTTTATTGTAGAAAATGCGACACATAAAATCTTGGCTGATTTCACTCTCTCAGTTTTTTTTTGTTATCTAAACAAAAACAAATATTAAATGAAAAACAATTAAATCAAATTTCATGGGGACGTAAAAAAATATACAGACGCCAGCCAACTGTAGATTATGCATAATAATATATAAAGTATTTCTAGTTGAAGGCTTAGTGATAATCACAAACATCTGTTAGTTTATTAAACGGTCGGGGGGATAAAGCATAACACGTAAAGTGCCAACTAAGCGTTAAGTGTTTTGTAACAGCAACAATTATAACGCACGCTATAGTTACCCTATGCATCGGAAACGATACGAAAAAGAGGAGCGAAACGAAACGAAGCAAATGTGAAAAGAAAAAGAAAACAAAAAAAAGAAGACAAAAACAACGCTGGTGGTATTTTAACTCCTTCAGTCGTCGGAGTTCTCTACGTATTGCGCTGATATGCCATAATATCAACGGCTTATAATCTAAACTTAACTCACGATCAGCAAATTCCAACACCACCGCACTACCAAAGCGCGCAATCACCATTTAATACGATAGCCGTCTCTGTGGTCATGTCTGTCCGTTTGCATAAGTGAGCGCGATTATTTATTGACATTTGAAACCATTGGTTGGTGGTGTTCCTTTTTGTTGTTGTTGTTGGTGTTACTGCTGTGGTGGTGGTGGTGCTAGCGGTGGTGCTAGCGGTGGTTTCGGTGTTATATATACTGATGCTTATATCTGGTTTGGTCAATATGTTTACTGCTATCATGTGTATATGTTTACATATATATATACATATATATATTTATATACTTACATATAGATATATATATATATATGGAGCTTTATGCTGAATGTTTTGTTCAAACATAAGCTTTTGATTTATGTCCCCGTAATTGTTAGTTTTTATGAGAGTGCAAAGGTTTTCAGAGGCACTCTTTTAGAGTATGAATGGAGGCTGGAGAGAGGAGGTCAGAACTGCAGGGTTATCGTATTTTTTTTTTGAATGGATTGGTTTTATTTACATTCATTGCAAAGTGTTTAATTCATTTATAGCCAACAAATTTATTTCCGTTATCATTTTGCTGTTTTTTTTATACATGTTGGGCAATGATCTCAGTTGTTTTTTTCCCTTTGCATTTAACAGATTATTTGACATTATAGTTGAAATTTGTCTAAGTTTTTGTACCTTTTTTTTGTTGATCATAAGTTATTAAAAAGAAATATATTTTTTGTTTGACGGAAGAAATGAAAGAAAATGTCAAGACAGACAGCGAAAGAGAGAGTGAGAGATAGTGAGTGAGAGATAGAGAGATGTAGAGAGAGAGAGAGAGAGAGAGAGAGAGTGAATGAGAGAGCTAGATACATAGAGAGAAAGAGAGAGAAAGTAAACCGCTTTGAGCTTTTCATTCAGAGGTAAAATGGAAAAAATTCTAAAATACATGCAAGAGCACGCACCGTTTAGTGGAAGTCGAGTGTGTTAAATTGATTTAAATGGCGCGTGAGCGAAGGAGATAATTTCCAGTTGTCAGGATGTTTCGAATATTTATGACCCAATGTTTATACCAACACTCTGGCACAAATACTCATGCATGCAAGCCGAACCTAAAAAAGTATAAAAGTCTTCACAGTACGCGAGTATGACGTCTAGCTTTACAAGGTGTTTGGCATTATTATGTTTCATCTCATAAGTTAATGTTGGTAAGTGAGTGTATGTGCATGTATGCACGTTTGTGTGTGTGTGTGTCTATAGTTGTATATACGGCACGTCTGTTTGTCTGCTTTCATGTGGCTGGCTGACTGGCTGGCTCGCTAGCTGCCTGGCATTCATGCATGCAAGCTTGAGTTTTTACTTTATTGATAATTGCTACCAATTACATGCAATTGCAAAATCATTTCTGACACCTTGCTGTAGTTTACGACCACCAAACTGTCATATATTTTACATCAAATAAACGCCATGATTACTAGTATGTAAGAGGATAATATGTATATATATATACATATATATATATATATGTGTGCACTTTCGCGCATATACATTCATTCGTACATGCATGCATGCATGCATACATGTATATGTATAGGCTTTTATATACATACGTATATATATAGGCTGTCGTGTATATATACATACATATATATATATATGTATATGTAGACTTGACTTTGTATGATAGAGCACCGGCGATAAATATGGAAAATTGTTCATAATTCATAGGTAGTGGTTGAGTAAGTATTTTACAAAGCCTTATAATATAATAGCTGGGAAAGGCTTTAGGGAAAAGGAACTTTAATTGAATTAAATCGCTTTTAATATCCTACAAACGTGTCTTTCTTTTAATAAGTATCGATTCGATTGCTAGTTCAACATATATTGTGTTAAGAAGTCACTTCTACTTCCCCTATATTGCGCACACATTGTCATGAGCATATTGCCAAGAGAAGAATTATTCTTTTTTTTTGTGTTTATGGTTCTATTTTGTTTTTTTTGGCTTTTTTGGCCATTAGTAAAACGCAAAACATCAATAATATTTTGAAAGAAGCAAAAAAGACGGGTCTATAACGGAAATGCAATTTTAGATCTCATCAATTGATAAGAAACTAATAAATAACAAACTTTTCAAATTATGTTTATAGACAATTTATGCATTTCATGTGCTGGTTCGATATATAGCAACAATAATAATAATCATAATAAATAATGATAATAGACCTGTTAACGTTTGATTTGTTCATTTCATTTGTAGTTTTTTCTTCTGTCTTTTTTTTTTTAATATTAAAGAAACTTTCAGACTATTATTGTTTTTATAGCTTCGCGATCAAAATTTGGTTCGCAACTAAAAGAAAAAGTTTTTCCGAACTCGTTCTATTAGTGATTTTTCAAAAACAAATTTAAAATGATGGTTTCTAAAAGCAATTTTTGTTATTGCACGAACACATAACTAAGTTCCAGTTGTTTACCTATTAGATTAAATGCCTATATATGCTAAATAATATAAGCGTTCATTAAACATATGTTTGTTTTGATGGTAAAAAAAAAAAAAATTTGTTTAGTTTCAAGTTTCAATTCTGTTGAGTTCTATAAAAACCTTTTGATACCTACTACCAAATGTATATATATATATTTTTGTTCAGCATCAAACTCTGAATCGCTTCAAGAATGTACGCCTGTCAGTCTGCCCGCCTATCTGTGTCTATCCGTCCGTCTGGTTATTTGTCCCTCAGTCCCTCAGTCTCTCTGTCCGTCTGTCCGTCTAATTGCCTGCCTGTCCGTCTATATGTATTTCTGTCCTTCCATATGTCTGTCTGTCCTTATATCTGTCTGCCGATCCTTCTATATGTCTGTTCGTCTGTTTTTTTTAAGATAAAGGTGGTGGGTATAAAAGATTTGGTCAAAGTAGATTATTATTTCCTTCTAGTTTTATCTTCGCGTGGCGTATTAATTATTTTACAAAAATTTATTAATTCGAACTATCAGCAAAACTATTGTATGTAAAATTAGGAGCTCTAGTTTAATCGTACAAAGAGGAGATGGTAACTGTTAATTCAAAATTTATCTTTTGGTCTCTCATAATCCATCAAAAATTTCATAGTGTGAGAGTGTGCGTTTTGAACAATATTCTACTGCGGACGATGAACTGTCTGAAAGTAACCAATAGACAACATTTTTCCGTTCTTAACTATAGCAAGTTTTGTTCCAAAATCATTTATATACTCAGTCAGTTCGCACCACTTTTAGCTGACGACAATATGAATGTGGTTGGTCATTAAGACTTACGTTTAAGTAAAACGATAGTTTCTTTTTTGCTGCGCTTGAGTATGAAGCAGTGCTGACTGCTGACAGACTCATTACATCATCAAAAACGTTATTCCTCTTTAGATCTCCATTAACTTATTTCGTTCGATTTCGAATTATTTGATTTTTAAAAACGCATTTCATTTAATTATCCGCAGTAAACATATTTCATTTCGTTTCAAATTTATCGCATCTTCATGTGGTGAAAGAAACTTAACAACAGAGATATATTTTTGTACAATTGAGATATTAGTTTACAAAGCTTCTGAATGATTATTACATTTGCTAGAAAGGAATAACTACTAGGTTACACTAAACACACTACACTATTAAATTATTCGAACGTTGAAATTGAGGGAAAAAATATTACTTAACATGAAGCGACGGAGATTTGTTTGTCCGCGAGAATTATGCCAAATATTAATTTTCCAGTTCTGGCTACTAGTGAATGAAATGTATGTTTCAAATTGAATGGTGTGATTACAGGAAAAGAGATCTGCGTTAAATGTTGACTGACTCATGGACTAGTTTTTTTAAGAGATAAAATCTTATAGTTACGCAAAGATGACTACTAAATACAAAATACAAGAAATCAAAAATATCCTGTTCCCACGGAAAGCCTCATTTTTCATCGAATCTTTTTGTGAGAGTCGTCCCAATCCGTAAACCGACGGAGTGCACATTTAATAAAATTAATTTTCTTGTTCCAGAACTTATTATTATATACTTATTATCGTCACAAAACACATTAAATTATGTCTTACTACCATGTCAACGCTTATTTCTCATGACAATTCTTATATGGGAAGGGTTCCGAAAAATATATTATGTTGCCCAAATTTAAAATAAAAGATTTAGAGGCCAATCGCTATTCCTTTCCTTTTCGTTAATGACACGCCAAGCAAGATGTATCCTCTGTTCGTGTATAAGCAAGATGATGGTCAGAAAGAATTGGAGAGAGTTGAAGATGGTGTGTCCGCAACCTGTAGAGTATATATCTGATCGGTAAATATTACGCTTTTATAAGCCAAGCATTCACTCTCCAGTTGCGTCCACACACCAGT
Source organism: Glossina brevipalpis (assembly GCA_000671755.1). Lineage (NCBI taxonomy): Eukaryota > Metazoa > Arthropoda > Insecta > Diptera > Glossinidae > Glossina > Glossina brevipalpis. The sequence goes on from KK351014.1 coordinate 4,263,212, forward strand.
CATAATTGAAATATGATTTATCGTGTTGAGAGAATGGAAGTAAATAGTCATAGAATAATTTCTATCATAAAATGCTAAACGAGAATTCATTTATGGGTAGTGATCTAATAGCCGAACTTATGCGATCTAAAAAACTCAGTAGAGTAAGTTCATAACGCAAAGCGCTATTCTGGAATATTTTCATCACAAACTAATAAAAATTATATTTTGTCATGCCATGCAAAGCTTTATATTTTGTAGAAGGGTATATATGGTAGACGGTCAAAAAAATAATTCCAACCGATTGAAAGTTTCTGCACTTCCTTAGGATGCCAAAATATAATCTTTTATTCGTTGTTGCTGTTGTTTACTTATTTACTCATTTAGTTATTTAGTTACTTAGTTATTTATTTATTCAGTTTTTTTAATTATTTAATTGTTTAGTAATATCTTTATTTATTTATTTAGTAATTTAGTTATTTCGTTACTCGGTTTTTTAGTTATTTAGTTATTAAGTTATATATTTATTTAGTTAGTTAGTTACTTACTCCTTTAGTTATTCAATTTTTTTAGTTATTTAGTTAGATTAAGTTATTTAGTTTTTTAGTTATTTAGTTATTAAGTTATATATTTATTTAGTTAGTTAGTTACTTACTCCTTTAGTTATTCAATTTTTTTAGTTATTTAGTTAGATTAAGTTATTTAGTTTTTTAGTTATTTAGTTATATTAAGTTATTTTAGTTAATTACTTGTTTAGTAATATATTTATTTAATAATTTAGTTAGTTATTTATTTAGTTATACTAAGTTATTTAGTTATTTAGCAGCAAATAATAAAAATTTTGAAAATAGAGCGTTATATGTTAGGCAGTCGTAGGAATAGTCTGATCTAAAACATTTTTCGATCAATGTGACTGAAAATTCTTATTACATGCAGTATATTAACATTGTACGGTGGCGATGCAATATTTGCGTCATTTCGCGTGTAAAATACAGAACCCCTCTATAAAATGCGGGTGATAGATTCTTATGTTTAATTATCTTCTTTGCCCTTCGAACGCTGAAATACATGAAATCGGATAGATGAGCAAAGAAAACATTTTTTAATATAATAAATAAAAATTTTTCATTAGTTAAGCTCCATTGTTCCATGCTATTGATCCTTTCAAATTTTTTCTAAAGGAAAGAGATTCTATTTTAATGTTTGTGTAGGCAAAATCGCGTGAAAGATACGAAGTGATGTGAAGCTCAATACTGCGACTTCTTGTTCGTTAGCAGCTATGACCACTTTCTGAACAATCTACCTGCAGTGGCTTTTTCCGCCGTTGCAAATATTTCTGCTTTTCATAATATTGTTCCCTTTTTCTTTCCTTCTATTTCTGCTTACAATCGATTCTAGAACGATCGCATTCTTATATTTAGGATATATGCCCTGAGCCTTTGTTTAAATATTATACATAAGAAAAAAAAAAGAAAAAGTTAAAATACACCAAAATAACCGAAGGATAACAATCTCATTTAGAGAGTTCACCGAATAATTTTATGGTAAATTTTAGGATGATTTAAATAATTTAATTGCATTCCAATAAATCCTTTAATTTACACGCATTCTAATTATTAAGCAAGTATAGCTTCTGAGGAAAAAAAAGATCAGACAAACCCAGAAATTCAATAAATATTTTGCATAAATCATTGTCACACAAACAGCTCGCGAAGCCAGAATTACAAATAAAACATAAAACTCAAGAATATCACAAATAAATGCATACAACGAGTGTAAGTGTATGTATGGATTTGTGAGGCGAGAGAAAAAAACACCCTCCAGCTATTTCTCGAATTGCAATCAACAAGGAAAAGACAAAAAATCGTTATCAATATATTTTACGTAAACACAAAACGTAAATCTAACCCGACGAAGAAATCGAGACTTGTGAAAAGGTGTTAATATTCAATTAAAAATATTTTCCCAAGTACCCAAGAAGTTGCAAAAACGCAAACAAAAAACAAAAAAGAAAAAAAAAGAGACAAAAATCATAATTTAAACATTTAACTAAAAGAAAACGCAAGGAATCGATACAAAGCAATTTTATGTAAAAATACAAAAATTACAACAAACACTTGTGGAGCTCAACTGGCTGGACAGCGGGATTACTATACTATATGCGCATATAGTTAACGCTGTGTATGTGTTTGTGTATGGTTCGTTGGTGGCAGGCGTTTTTTTTTTGCTTTTTTTGTTAGTTATGTTGTGCATCGAATGAATCGGTTCGGGATCGGTTTGTCGTACAAGTCAGTCGCGATGGTGGTGGTTTGATGGTGGCCTACGCATAATAAATTAAGCGTCAACAAGCCGCAGTAATGCCAATTTCAATTTGTTTACGCCTGAATATTTCTTAAGGCAGATATTAAATCTTTACTGTAGTTGCAGTATGTGTGTGCGTGTGTACGTGTGCGTGTGCGCATATATATTGCATTTAAAGCCTGTTATACAGAAGTAACTTGAAAATGACACGCTTTAACTAACGATCGCTGAGTTATGAATTTACTCAGGTGCGGTCAATTGTATAGTTTTTCATTTGTATAGGCCACCGTCAAAGGATGATGGTATTTTAGCTTCCTCATTACATTTGCAACACTTGGCATTCGTTGTTTTATACTAGTGGAGGAATTTTCAAAACTTCTTCATTAAAAATTAAAATTTATTCTTCAACAAAATTTCGAACAACGGCAAGAGCTACCGTATAGCCTTTAGTAGAAACGCGACTATCAAATCGGCATATCTGGGTTCCTTCTGTTAGTGTCGTTGACCGCATGCCTCAATTACGATTGCCACGTGACCGGAGCTGAATGCTCGAGCAGCAAAAACGTAACACTTATCGACTGGATGTACATTTCTCAGGCTGCCTCCATATCCTACTCCTCTCCCCCCACTTTGTTCTCTTTAACCATCATAGTGTTGATGCACCTACAACGGATCATATTAGGATTCTTTTAGACGCCTGTCATGTAGAATTCCGAGAGATGGATCATTTATTCTCTGTTTTCTAATTAAGATCGATTAAAAAATGTATATGTGAGGAATTTCAATTTATCTAATGAAAATATAGTCGAACACTAAAAAAGATGAATACGGAAGGTAGAGCGCGGAGAAATGATTCGTTCCCTACTCGTCGTGCTGTTATAAATTTTGTCAATTGTGCTTAGTATCCTGATATCCAGAAGGCCCTCCAGGAATGTCAGGTTTGGCCCATTACAAATCGGGTGCCTTTATAAATTGATTTTCTTAGTTAATGTAATGAAACTAGAAATTTAGTTTAGTTTGACATTCTCGATTACGGTTTGAATTCATAAGTGTAATCTTAACTGCAATGGAGACATGAATACGAACTAAATTTCAACAACGCTTAAGAAAGCTTAAGACATGTCGTTATGTGTGCTTGTTACTATCATTTAACAAACTCTGTATACTCTCTGCAGTGGATTCTTGAAGCAATCAAAACAAATACTCGAAAATCTCTATATAATCTAACCGATCAGCACGCGTTCTAAGGAAAATGTTCAAAAGCAGATTTTATTTGGAAAAAAATCGAAAAATAAATCTTTTTTAGATAATAGCGACATCAGTAAAATAACATAACAATAAGAACAACAACAACAACAACTAAAAGAGAAATCAAGACCCCCACAACACATCTTAACGAACAACATGTGAACCTTCACACGAGCGCGCACGTACATATATTTAGAAGAACCCTTTAGACAACCACCTGCTGTTTACTTTCTATAGAGTCGAGTGTTTTGTATCAAAACAAATTGAATTCATGCTCACACACACACACACACACAAGGTGGGTTTTTGATTTATTTCAAAAATTATATGATTAAGAAACGCGTGTATGTATGTATTTGCTTGTAGACGTTTTCTGAATAGCAATCATTATTAATAATATTTTAAAGCTGAATAATCCAAATATTTATGAAACGAAACAACTAATGCGTGCAGTTTAATAACTTAATATGACATTGACGTTTCATAAAGAGAAAAACAATAGAACTTGGACACCTACTTTTGAGCGCCATGTTTCGCGGCAGTAATCTAATTACACCGAACGGATGTAAAGGCGTGTCTTTGGAGACGCATTAGTTTTAAGCCCTAAGATCAATATCAGAAATGATCATTTTTAGACTTAAAAGCAAATGCGGTTGGACGTAATGCGACATATGCCGTAAATGCAAGCACTTCATGTGTATTTATGGGAAAATAATTTTTTCTTTTATTGACAGAGTAGATGCTTTTATCCCTTTTGCAAAAAAATGCTTTCCCCGTAAAAAATTTTTTCCCTGAAATTTCGAACTCGATCTCAAGCGTTTCAAAGAACGTGTTTGAAACGAAAAAAACTTTGTTTGAAAGTCGAGATCTAATGTCTTCTCTATTAACTTATAAACCATTTACAGATGTTTTTAGGAATTGTTTCTCTCTAAATCTTTTTGTCAAGTTTACCATCATCGGCGTTTTCAATTTTCATCCAAATGTCTTGAAATTTTAAACGCGATACCTAAATAAGATTTTTGTCGTAAGATTTTTTCGTTAAATTAAATTTCGTAATTTCCATGACCGACATTTCTTAAGAAAAAGGCGTTACGTTTCTTAAACAATTCCTTGAAAAAATTCTGCTATTCTTACTAGATTTGAAGTCGTAAATTCCAAAAATGTTTGGTTTGCTGCCTTCGGTGCAAAATGCTGTTCTATAGAGGTACGCTCTTGTGTTTATTTAAGAAAAAATCTTGTTTTTTACTTTAGTCCTTTTGCTCTCACATACTAATGAATCTTTCCATTTTTGTACCCTATACCATGTGTGTTACGGGATATTATAAGTTTGTTCGGATGTATACAAAGCCCACAAGGGCTTAAGATAGCCCCACTTTTTTATTATATCTGGCCATGTTTTCTTAGGTTCAACCTACAGATCACAATTTATGAAATTTGTTTTGTTGACGTGTTTTGGTCCCAGAACCAACGCTATTGAAAATGGTTATAATCGTACCTCTCCCCATGTAACGGCTGGTTTGAAAAGAGTTTTTGACAACAAAAATCGGTAGAAAAATTAATATTTTAGTACATAAAATAAATCTGAAAAATTTCGATAGAATAGAACCATATTTTGAGCAATCTCCCTTATAAACTCTCTTATGAAAACTTTTAACCTTTATATGCTAGAAAGGTCTAATATTTAATATTTTATGATGCAAATCAGCTTCTAACACTAACTTGACGTAAAAATTGATTGTATTAGGTTTGAACCATGCCGAACCCTTTTTTTTTTTTGAATCAAACAATGACCCAATAAGGGTCCTTATAAAAGTACACATTTGTATGATAAAAGGGTCTGATCTTGCTATTGCTACTACTATTACTATTACTATTACTATTTCATGATGAAAAGTAATCCGCAGTAGTAATTTGATATAAAAATTATCTGCACCGAATTTTGACCACCACCAACTGATGAGAAAATAAAATAAAGACTAAAAAAACTGAACTGTAGACATTTCAATAATGTACGAATTCACACTTTATCAGAGCTGAGCTCATTGACAAAACCAATGGATCCACAAAGGTAACAGCGTGGGTCTAAAAAAAATTTTCAAATTATTCCAAATTATTACATATTTTCACTTTTCCTGCACCCACTTTCGGCTCCATTTGAATAAAAGCAATATTTTCCTTATTATTAAATCTGAAAGTACTTTTGTTGCCACTTTATACCCAATACCGAAGGATGGGGTTCATTTTTTTGGTAATATTGACGTTCTCCTGGTCGCAAAAATTAATATATTGACTTCAAATTTTGCAGAAACATTGGAAGATCTTGCGCACATGTTGATATTGGAAATGATGCAAGTCGATCGAATGACTCGCCTAAAGTGAGCCGTAACACTTCCGTTTCCCTAAGTAAAAATTTGTAGGTTCTCGCCCATTACTCATAAATTAGAAGTTTGATAAAGATAAAAGGTTGACATATTCTAAATTTATTATCTGAAGGATCCCACTATTCATGCTTGAAATTTTGGAAAATCGTCCATGCCCTCATATCCTTATGAGTGATCACATTTTCATTTAATCATTTCTTTGAGGTTCTCTATTTGTTACCAGTTTTAATCTTACCTTATCGTTGCGGTAGGACAAAATTTGACTCTAGTCGAGTGTAACTTTGATACTTCTTTGTGTTCCTTGTCCTCTCCTCACTACGGAGAGGGATTTCAAAAATTAAAACATGCTGTAAACTAGTTGATTGGCACGATCGATCGATCGATTTTGTTACGATTGTCATAATCGCTCTTTCATTTGATCGTTTCTTCTTTCCTGCCCGTTCTATTTATTTGCGGATAAATGCTATGACGGGAGTTTCGCAATTATGAAGAGTTTGTAAATGCGCGGAGCGATAGAAAATTTTTTTTTAAAACGCAAAGTTTAAATTGGCACTGATCAAGATTTCCTACCAGTCGGGAATTCGTTTAAAATAAAAAAGACTCGCTTTTCATTTAGTCAAAAGTTCGCGTTTAGAAGAAAATTTGTTTAAATTTTCCTTAGACCTTAAGAGTCTTATATTTCATTCTCCTTTTTCGTTAAAATAAATTTTGCTCATCTTAATTGTTTGTTACGTCTTTTCCAAAAAAAAGGGAAACTCGGAAAAGCGTCAAATTTGGTGACTATCTTTTAAATTCTATTGAATAATACTTTTTTCTTTCATTAGGTAAGAGTCTTTAACTAAGAAACCTTTTGATTTCGCATTACCCTTCTTATCCGTTTTAGATTCCCATTCTTGCATTCTGCGCTACTAACACGATTAAGAGAAATTTCTACCATAAAGTGAAAGATTTGCGGAAAGTGAGACTGAGTATTCGTTAGACTGCGAAAAGAATCTGCAAAATTCTTAGATCAAAAAAGCTAAAGCACGGTGTATAAGTAAATGTATATTATTGTTTATATCTAAAAAAATTTTTCTACTTAAAGATATTTTACTAATGAATATGCTTCGTCTACGTCAACCGAAACTCTTTAGATTTCGCAAATGACTCTTATAAAATTAAAAGCAATTAATTGTTTTAAGCCGACATAAAAAAAGTATGGCTTCACACCAATTCCGTCATTAATTGACAATAAGAAAATTATATTCGGTTGTGAGCGAATGTTTTATACCCACCACCACTTTTATCCTAAAACAAAAACTTGAAGAATGCTAGATTTTAATTCTCTGATGTATTTGGCGGGCGTGGTGGAATTTTTCTATTTTTGTATTGCACAGAAAACTTGAAGAAATAGTGCGTTCTTGTTTTGGTTTGTGAGTAATGAACAGCCAGACGAACCGATACACAGATAGATGAACAGAAAGACAGACAGGCAGACGGACAGATAGATGGACAGACAGATAGATGGACAGACAGATAGACGGTCGGACAAATATACGAACAGTAGACAGACAGACGGATAGATAGACGAACTGCTAGAAAAGCAAGCCTAAATCGATTCGGAACTTGATGCTAAAGACGAATATATGTACGTTTGGGTGTTGCAAATGCTTTGACAAAACCGATATACCCCCATCTTATAAAAAAGATGCTTTTTATTTATATACGGCGAGATAAATTTTATAGTCTTACAAATACAACTACAGAGTAGAAACATGCGTGCATCTGACATTTATGTATGCCGGCGTAACGTTGTTAAGAGAACTGCATTACACGTTTACATATGTTTTGAAAACCAATCATTTAGCAAAAGATAATAATGACAAGTGTTTCGACAACACAGTTAAGTAACTTTTAAATCAATTTAAGAACATTTACTTCTTCATAGCGATTTACAAGATTTCCTAACCGTAAGTGATAGATTTTCAATTGTGTAACGTTTTTGGTTACTCTAGTAACGCACACGATGCAGTTTTTTGTCAGTTTTCATTAAAAGGTATATTAGATAAGTTTTCTATTTTGTAACATCTAAGAATACGTGACGCATATCCATCAAAGCATATCTGTATCTAATGTTAGTTGAATTAATCGTTCGTGTCTGTCCATATAACTACCGTACGCAAGAACTTGACTTTTGCTGCATGAGCGGTTTCATCAAATCCAGAAATTAAGTTTATAATTTTTAATGTAAAAGATTTTCATTTTTCAGAATTTTAATGTTTTAATTAATGTATAAAAATAAAATTAAGCTTCCGACAATAGAAACTAACTGTGAATGAAATCTCATTGCGTAGAAATATATGTATTTTGGTCTCACGCTATAAACTTGATATATTTTAAATTATTTTTCGTTAATGACACATAATATGAGAAAGCAAAAAAGCAAATAAGCAAATAAAGTAAATAATAAACAAAAATTAAATAAATAAATTAACAAGATAATTGTATAAAAAGTAAATAAATAAGTAAATGAAGACTAAAAAAAAACGAAGGGTATCAAGAAAATTGTATTCGACTATAGTCGAATGTTCGTACGGACCATTTTCCTCTTAGAAAATAATATTCAAAAAACTCATATTGTGTTGTGACCTAATTTTTATACGTACCACTTGGCGGGTAAGTGAAGTCCCTGGTAAGTAATACTGGAAGCGGAAGTATGCCGAACCATCATCTTTGCGGTCGCACTAGGCAACTGAGACTCCCGTTCTAAACAGGATGACTTATTAATCGTCCTATATTTTGGGAGATAGTCTGACAGGTTCTCGAAGATTGCTTGCGGAAAGCATTTTGGGGAAGTGGCTCTTTCGTGTTACGAAAATAGGATTGCCTCTTTTTTAGGTTCTTTAGTGCAAAGGAGCCATATAACCACCATAGCAATACATTGCGTTACTTACGGTTGATTGTAACAAATATGGGATCATGGCAAAGGCGTCTTTGACTTTCAAAGTACGTTAAATCCAACGAATAAGATAGGAGGACTGACACTTCGGCAAGTGTAGCATATCCAAAGCCGAACCAAATCCACGTGGATCCCGGTTGCCGAAAAAGAGATATTGCTCCTTGTAGCTCTTACACGCCCAAAACATAGCTTGGAGAATGCTTGCTCTTTGACAGATTTGGCCCCTTTTCAACACCAACCTGCAAGAGCTCTCAAAGTTTTTGCCAAATTTCAATCCGATATGAACTAATTTATTTGCGTGGCCAGTAGAAGGTTTACCATGGACTTTCAATGTACAGACGGACAGACAGACAGATGAACGAGATTGAATCGATTCTAAATTTTATTTTATATTCATCAAGAATGTTTATATTTTATTGTATCTGTGCAACTTCCTTCTGTGTGTGGATGTTGCATACGATTTCATTAAAAGAACATACTACCAGCTTTTGGTGGAGGGTACAAAAATAATAGTAAATGGTTATATAAATAAATCAGTCATTTGACAAATGTCCATCGATCGATACAGCGCCAACAATTAACTGAGAAGATTTATACCAAATCCGATTTAACACGTATTTAATATTCCTTAAAAGGCAGAGATCAGAAAGACTTTAAAAATTGGTGCCCTCTACCTTTGACAACATTCTACGTATACGCGTTATTTCTTGTTGTAAAGAGTTAGTAGGAAAATTTTTATGGTTTAAGTAATAAATAACTGTGCTTAGAAAAGCGTAGCTTTTTTTTAGAAATATGGTGGAGCCATTTTAAGAATTAATAAACTATTTTAAAGGTAAGCACACAGTCGAAACCATTATATTACTTTTAAAGTTTTCTCGGATCTATCTGAAGCTCCCGTTTATAGAAAATCAGCACACACCGTGCATAGGGTACAAATGTACAACATAAACACACACGACCATGATATCAATTTAATGCCTTTTTACAAACGAGCGATTGATGACCATATCGTATAACTTTTAGTTTAAAATCACACTTTAAGATTTTGTACGTTTAAGCTAAGTTTATACGATTGGAATGCTTCTTCTTACTTGCATACGAGCGTACTTTTAAGACACGCATAAATGCATCTTTAAGATATCTTTTTGTAAATCTTTAACACTTAACTATATGTTGTTATTATTATTGTTGTTGTTGCTATTATTAGCATTACTCTCTACATCGTAAGTATTCGGTCTTCAAATATCGATGTACGAATGCAAGAGTGCTTAGTAAGAGCGCCTTAACCGCCAGAGACATAAAAAAGGAGGCTTAACAATTAAATACTATTTTCGATCATCACTAGACAGTGTTTAAAACGCTAAGAAAATTATCAAAATTTTGAATGAAAAGGTAACTTGAGCCATATTTTTGAAAAAGTTTCAAAAATCTTACAATTCTTCTGAATAATCAATTGCCTACTTTTGTAATTCATTTGGCCATTGAGTTTGGATACGGTAGCATCAGAGTGTTAAGATAGACTTTGTAAACTAGTTTCGATTTGTTTGCACTTATTCTCACCTCAAATTTTCAAAGAAACGTATTTTCTTGCTTAAAATGAGCAGAATGAGATGTGCTCCTTTATTCATTCATTATTATCTCAAGGTTGGGCCAAAATATTTTCTCTTCATTCTTGTCAGATTACATTTGATAATTATCGAAAGTAACGCATATAGTTACTACCTAGAATTGCCCACAATTCGCGAAAACTCGATATTTGTAGCTTAAGATTGAAGGTTCATTAATGTATTTATACTGTGTACGCATGTTTGCTTTAGGTCACTTTGTATTATCAGTAGAGAATGCTAGATATACAGACCCATAATATTATCAAAGCGGTACTGCTAAGTACTCTATGCTGCATATATGTTTCGATGACACACCACTTTTAGAGCACATCCGCTTATTTTTAAATGAAAAATCATTCAAAAAATGTCATCAAGGTTAAGAGCCTTAAAAGACGTCACTTTTTTTTTATTTATTTATTTCAGAGAAACAACAAAAATAAGCAAATTATTGTGGAGACCCGTCTACGCTAAACTAAGTCCCTTCTGTGTTTTTTCATGATCTGCTTGAATTAATGAAAATTTCAATCGCGTTATAAGACAGATTTGTTATTCATAGTGTTTCGTTTGACTTGATCTCGTTTGACTGTAGCTTTTCTAAAAAAAAATTTCTATTTAAATTTTTCTTTCATTTAACGTCCACTGTTGGTATTTTATTACAAGTTGTTTTTAGTCACTTATCTACAAGTATATAATCGTCATCGTTAGCATCGTACACTCCTGCTGTTTGTATTTTTCTTTTACTCTCTACTTATTAGGCGTGTAAGCGTATGTTTTAGGCCACATGTGGCCGTCTCATTGAAAGATGTTCTTTTAACATAAACAGAGATCTCTAATCTTTTAGGAAAATCTTGTAAAAACAAAAATCGTTGGATATGAATTTAAAAAAAAAAGAAAAGAAAAAACAAAAATAAAGAATTGATTGAGTTTTAGCGCAATTAAATTCATTTGTTGGTTTTCACTCTTTGGCGATGTGTTGATGATCATGATAGTGGTTGGTTTTATTGATTCCTTTTACACGTATATTGTACTCCGAGATTTATTTATTTGTTACATGGAACTATAAATTTTTCGTTTTTTTTTCAAACTCCTTGATTGACTAACTTTTTCTAAATTTCTATAGAAATTTTTAAATAATTTTTTCTGCTTTTTTTTTGTTTAATTAATGAAAGTGACAATTTTGATGTTTCCTTTTTACCATTGCAAGCAATAAATATTTATTTTTTTTGGTTTCCTTTTAGAACGGATATGTAGAGCTTTATATTTAATAATAATTAATATTTAATAATACAATAATTATATAATAATAGTTCAATTTTAGACCCATTGTCACCTAAGAGTGTAATTATTGCCTAAGTAATTTAAAAATGGTACAAAATCTACTTTTGTATTTTTGATTAGCATAGGATTTTGAATCGGTTTGCCTGATATTTGATTTTTCAGGTGTCAAATCTTTTATCATACGGTACTAACGGAGACTTTAAATTGAAGCTTATATCTGCTTATGGCCTTTCAGACAGAGTAGCTTATGACATATACATCCAAAAGTCAATGCAAGAACACACTACAATGCTCGAGCTACTATATAAGGCGTTGGAGAACTAAAAACCTTTCTGTAGTTTTTCTAAATTAATTTCAATTGCTCATTTTTCCTGTCATCTAAGCGAGAATTGCAGTTCGCCTTATGTAGTCCTAATTAGCATTTCTGTGCACACATAGAGGAAACGAGGCATTTAAATTTTGGAGACTTTAGAAACCAATTGCATTTCTTAAGAAGCTTAAAGAATTTTTTATTATCATCGAAGGAAAGAATTAATAAAGAAGCTAAGAGTTTGTAATGGTTTCTCTAACATTAGTTCGTTTAACTTTGCTGTGTTAAGGTGAAGCTTTTATTCAATTATAAATGTTTGGATTATAATAAGAATTACTTCAAAAAAAGAAATAATCTGATTTTTTTAAATTTAGCTCACTCATTCCCAATAAGTAAATTGAAAATTGATGGTTCTTAGATAACTGTAAGCCAGGAAACATATAGCAGCTTGAAGCATATTCATCTGTCCAATAATAAAAGGGAATGAAACTAATATAGTGTAGTTCGTATTGTGTGCAATCTTACATTAAATTCCTATTCATCTATATTTTTGAATCCGATCGTATAAGAAATGAAAATGAGATGTTTCGAAATAAACAAAAAATTCTTCTTTCTTTTTCGAACTCATGATTAAAGTATTCTTTTCAATATCTATAGTAATAAGTTAAAAAAATACGAAAAATGCCTTTAATCATAAGCTGTAAGTTTATTTACATAGAAATAGTAAGAATTTTTTTTATGCTGTATTTTTAATAATAAGTATATGTTAGGGAAAGCAAAATAACAGAGGCTATCGTCATCTATTGCAAACGATATAACAATATAGATACGACGTTCATATAAATTTGAAAAATTCATTAAAATGAGAATATTCCAAAAATTCCTCTTTATAAGAAAAAAAAATAATTGCTTTTAAAATTTATGAAAAAAATGAAATTTTTCCATATATTCCGGAATAGCTATTCCCTTACATTTATTACGCATTTTGAAAATTCACCAATTTGAACATTAATTTCAACAATTAAATTTCGGTTACCATAACATCATACGTTGAAATTCTATGTTTTTTCCTTCTCTTTCAAAACTTTCTCAAATTATATACCGTAATAAAATACCTGGCAAAACATCATTAAAAATCCTCCACTCGTATATATTTGAAATGTTATATGCATTTGCACGCAAAAAAGAACCACTTGTTACTTTTTCTTATTAGTATGGCGTCCATTGCGCATGTCGTCTGATGTGCGAGAAGAATTATTAACCAATCATAAACTTGCATTTTTTTGTTGGTGTGCAAAATTATGTCTGTTTTTTTTTAGTACTTATGTGCACACTCCCTTTTTTGTGCCTGCTAATGTCAGATAGTTGCGAAAGATATTTAGGGAGTAATGTCGGTAGTGGGTGTGTCAATCTTTCAAAAGTAACTGGTTTTGTGTATTGAGAGAGTATGTGTGTATTCATATTTAAGTGTGCGGTTTATATGCTATTAAGTGAGACTTTCAAACTGTAAATTACAGCAACCTGAAAAGTTGAGATCATTTTGTAAGAGTATTAATTATTAAGAGAGTCAAAAGTTTTCAGTGAGCAATTTTGTTAAAAAAAAAGAGTAAAACATTTTACACGAACAGTACTTTGTTTCGGTATAAGTAATACAATATATATGATTTTTTTAGAGTAAATTATATTTTAACCTAATCATGTAAATGCAAAAATTTAAAAAAAAGTTTTAAAAACAGTGCATCAAAATATTGGAATAAGGGAATGAGGACGAAGAGTTTTGAAATTTTTTGACTTTAAATAAGGTGAACGTCGCCTCAATATTATAAAACAAACTTTTTCTAACAATTTTTTTTGTATGAAATAATAATATTCGAGGAAATTATTAAGCAATTATTTAATAATTCATAAGAAAAAATTGTTTTTGAATAATATTAAAAAGTGGCAATACTGATGTCATTTTCACGAAGTTTATTTGATAATTATAATAAATGGAAAAAATTTCCATGTAAAAAAAAATAGAAAACACTTCATTTACATCCCTATAGCAATAGAGATATTCAAAATATTGATTTGTGTGTAATTAGCGAATATTTGAATTAAAAGATTGAATTGTCGACCAGAGAAATCATTTCTTAATAAACAATTTTTAAATTGGAGTAAACGAAAATCCTTTACCTACTTCTGTTTAAAATATTTTTTAAAGATTTTGTAAAAACATTTGAATGAAAGGGATCAACATTTTTGGAGCTATGCTGCTTGACGTTTTGAAATATTGTTTTTCAACAAAAATGGTTTTGAAATTTTGAAATTTGTTAAAGACATGAAAAAATGAATAATACGACAGTTTAGAAATTTTTGCCATTAGTCTGTTATCTCAGGATCATAAAATCGTTCTTCCATTTTCAAATATTTCACCACATTTTCTTTCCTCAAAGGTTCTTTGCTAAAATGTGCCCCTTTTGCTGGGCTTTTTAAACTTATTTTGCACTTCAACTGTAGCCTGACAAGTAAAACGGCAACAAAACGTGTGATTCTTTAGCTTAATTGTTAGTGAACTTCATAAACTTCATCCCAAGCTTTTTTTAGATTACAAGATACTAATTTTGTTTTTTTTATTTATGAAATATTTCAATATGAAAGAAATACACGAGAGAGCTAAGTGGACTAAAGATTTCATATCGAATAAGAACTTGTAGTTCTGAGTTTCCGAAATATTTTATCTTGAAGACATTTTTCCCGGCACTGTATTTAAATTTCTCTCATAATACTCGCTTTATATTGTAATTGATTGTAAGAGAAATTTCCTTAGTACAGTTCGAAAGCCACACTTGGCTATTTCCTTCATTCTTATGTATGGCTACATAAGGAGAAGAGTACAGCAATAGATTTGAGTATACATAGTAGACAGCAAGCCAGCAACAATTGCTAAATGTATTGTTATTGTCGTATACGTATGTGAGTTCTGTAGTATTTGTTTTTAATATGTACGATGGTGGTGGTGGTTGTGGTTTTGTTGTTAGTGTTGTAATGTCGCTTATAGCCATAAAGTGTTTTTTGTTTGTTTATCTTTACTGTTTACTCCTGTTCTGGTGTTGTCTGCGAACGATGATCATATCATATGCCGATTTAGTTACACACATTCTAGACTAACGTACGGTACGTTCTACATGTTAGGGAAGTTTTGATTTCAGTTTAACGTTTCCTGTCTTTGTGTGTGGTTGGTTAGACGGTCAAAATAGTAAAGGAGAAGGAAAAAAATATGTATATCGATTAAAGAAAAAAAATATGAAGAGAGAGAAAAAGAAACGGCTATAAATTAAGCGAATTAATTTTAAACAAAGAAATAGCAAATAAAATATGAAAATATATATAATTAAGTTTTCTAAATATAAAATAAGTAGAAGTGAAAACAAGTGTTTTTGAGATATAAAAAAGAAAAATTTATTATGTGAGAATATTATTTGAATATTACAAAAATATTCTTTTAATATATATAGAATTGAAGGCGAAAGTAAGAAAAAAAAAATATTTAATATTTAACTGTAAAATATTATTATAAAAATTTTAAAAATAATTCTAAGTGTTTACGCAAATGTGTTTTGTTATTAAATGTTATTAAAAAATTGGCAAAAATTTTATATATTAAGTGCAATGAGTTTCTAATTTTATTAACGTGTGTTTCAAAAATATTCACATACTTGGATTATCAAACTGCTTGTTCAAGGTGAGTGCAACATTTCTAAAGGGTCAAAACGAATTACCGACGGCTTTTGTTGCCAATTTTTCTTGTCCTTTTTTTTATCACATTAATCGATATGACAACAATCTCGGCTAATCGTACTGCGAGCAGCTTAGAGAAGTCCAAATGAAATATTGATGTTTATTTAATTTAAAAAACAAGTGATTTAAACTCTTTTAGGATTAAGGAAATTATTTCTCAAAGGAAGGATATAGATACACTCTGATCTTTGCATATGAATATTTCGCATATGTGTACATTTAGATTTTATTTCATATTCATTAAGGTACAGCTTGTGTTAAATCTCTTTTCTAAAGTTGACCGATAGATAGACAATCTATCTGTTCGCAGGCTAAGCTTTTTCCACGATTTACACAAACCTTTTACATTTTTAAAATAGAGAATAAATTGAAATAAATTCCAAGTAACTGAAAATATCAAAAAATATTTTGTTATAAACAATATTCGGATAAACGGGAAGTTCTAATATTTATCTTGTTTAAAAATAGTCCTGATCGGTCTACTGAGGCGCACGTAATTAACAACAAATGTTATAATTTCTATATAAGTTATTTGTATGAAGACGTAATTTATGGCATAGTTATGTGAAAGGAAGCACTACACAAACAAGGAGGATTAGCGCTTTTCGTTTAGGATCTTTTTTGCTTAGTTCTTTCCAAAACTCTTGTTTTATGGATGATAGCTCCACACTTCGCTATAAATGCAGCACGATTTTATGCGAGATTTTGTTCCAATAATAGAAACGTCCGTTAAGGATTTTGCTGAATTGTGGACATCTTGCACAAACGGACTACTGACACTGCAAGCAATTTGGTCTCATCATCTTAATAGAATGAAATAATTAAATAATAGAAATAGTTTATTATTTAATTTTATTTTATTATTAATTTTTTTTTCATATTTTACAAATTAAACGCAACGATGTTGTTTGCAAAATTTAATAGGTACTGAATAATTGGCACCTCCTGGAAAACTTTGCTTTATAGCAGTTTCAATAATTAAGTTTAAGTTTGCTGATCCATATGTCAGTTTTTCAATTCTAACATTTTTTTTTCTATTCTAACATTCAGTTCGGTTCAGAAAATCATAATATCTGTAGATATTTTAGGTCTATATTATATGAGACGCATTAAAGTTGTTTTTATCATCGGCCCTCAACATTTCTTTTTTGACTATCTAGCGTTGTTCATCACTCTTCATATTATTTTAAGATTATTCCGTCCCTGTATAGATTACAAACAAAATTGTCTAAACGTGAATCAAAACTTCCATTAATACCTTTATCTAAAGACTATTTTTTGCAAGAACCTTAAAAATAATATTTTATATAACCTATGAAATTCTTACGTTTATTTTATGAATTAATCGAAGCTCACAATGTGGCTACAATAAATTTTGTAATAAATATTTAGTTATATTTCGAATCACAGGGTAAGGGTTAAGTCTAGATAAAATGTATACAGATTTTTTATTTCATATGGGAGTCTTGATTGCAATCATAATTAAATAAAAAGATCGAATTCAATGTGGGCATGCACTGTTTTTGAACTGTTTTTCAACTTGTCCCTAAATAAAGTTATCGGCCTCAAATTTGGTAGATGCATTTGTTTCCTGGACGTTTTGCTCACTACTAGTAGGTTGCACATTAAAAATTCCATATTACATTGAAAAAGAAGAAAATATGTTACGTCTACCCAAGATTATAAAGTATAAATATTTAGTTTCTTTTTAAGATGAAGGTGGTGAGTATAAAAGATTCGGCATAGCCGATATATATATCAATATCACGAAAGGATATCCACTTGAACTAATCAAAGCAGTGGGATTCCTAGAAAGTAATATTATTCAGTACTTGGTCGACCTAATAATTGTGATACTGTTTTGGTAGAAATACTTTTATTATTTACCAAATTCTATTTATATATAATGACTTCCCAATTGATAATCTTACTTACTGTTTGGATAACAAAAACGGGATGAGGCAATAAAGATAAACTTTTTCTCTCTTAAGTGCGAATTAATCGTTCTTTGTTAAGGGGGATATACAAAAATAATGTCACTTTAATGCGAAAGAGGTATACGTGACATGCCGGAGGAGAGTTGACGTCTCCCTCATACCGATTGTATGTATAAAAAAGCCTTAATAAAGGACAGAAGAATGTGTTGTGAGTGCCCAAATTATGAGTTTCACATTATCGTTCCCGTTTTCAGAATTAAACGAGAAGAAAAAGAATTATTTCTAAGCTCAATTACAACACTAAAGAAAAGCGAAGTAGATTATAGTAAGAAGAATGGTACCTCTGAAGAATGGGGAACATATGATAGAAAGAAGAAACATTGAGGATTCTTTAGATATCTTGAAAAGAGTCATAATATCTAATTAGTCTGTCTTACATTTGAATTTATTCTTTCACAATAGAGATTAAATTTTCTACCCCATAAGCTTTAATTTCTCTTATTGATGTGCCTTGAAAAAGTATGTCAAGTAAATGTCGAAAGCATATTTGATCGTAAGGAAAACTGGAATAATTTTTAAATCTTAAGTTTTTGGTTTCAAAAACATGGCAAAAAGTTAAAAATTCAGTTAAGTGTTCGTAAATCTTTTCTAGATCCGTTTTTTAAACATTCTTAGAAATCGTAGAAGAAGTAATTGTGCGATTTTTGTAATATGTAAGCAATCGCTTACAAAGTTAAATTGACCGAAGAACTTTCTCGAAAACACGCGTCGATTATCCTATAGAACTTTGATATTTGGTGCCTTTAAATCTTTTCTTTTATATTCGCAGGAAAAATACTCCTATAAACTTGGACGACTATTATGTTCTGTTAGCAGCGTTGTCGTGTAACTGAACATGTGGCTCCCCTGTATTGTTAGATTGTAAGAGTGTTTTCAAAGTCATTCTGATCTAGCGATAAATTTTATCCAAGAAATATCCATTCTTCTGTAGTGCATTCGTACGGACTGATTTAATCCACAAATCTAGGCTATCGAGAGATTTGGGTTTTGTACGATCGTATGCTTTCAAGAAAATGATTTTCGTTATTCTCAATAAATAAAAAATTTAAAGTTGCAAGAGATAGCTGACATCCCACAAATATCAAAAGCTTCGTGCACACTATTTTCCATAAATGTTGGGTCATCAAAAAACTATTTTCCAAATAGTTACTGCTTCTGGTTACAGCGGAGGAGATTGGATCGCAAATCGATAGCGGTAAAATTCAATGAACTGAAGTTCGAACTGTTATCCTACAAACCCATCGCGTATTCTTCAGATCTCGCCCTTTACGACTATTATCTGTTTGCAAGTCTTAAATATATGTTTCACGCAAAATGCTTCAGATCAAACAAAGGATGTTTTGAACTTTTTGAAAAGTCGTTCTAGAAGAAGGCATCGAAATATTGAAAAATAGTTGGATAGATTGTATCATTCTTGAAAGAGACTACAATTTTAAATAAAATCGTATTTTGTAAACTAAAAATATTATGTTACTTTGTCCCGGAAATTATTGATCCGATGTTTGTATTAGAAACTGTACTTATTTTATCAGAAAGCAATTTAAAGAAATTAAGGAAAATAAGAACTATAACAAATCCTTTTAGAAAAAAGTTCGGAAATTGAATCGATTGAATGTTCTGTTATGATGTTGTCCAAAGGCACCCACCTTTCATTAAATACTTTTCTCATATCTAAGGCTTTTTGTTAAGTCTTACTATTGGCCGTTGTTTTGAAGTGGATACGAGTACAAACTAAAGACATAGGAAAGGTTTCATACGTTAACTTCAACGCAATCTATTTACGTTTCATTGCGTTATTTTTTTTATTATACAGTAAATTAAAATTTTTATTTTTTTATCACTTATTTTTAGTTTTAACGGATTGTTTAACACTCATTTGTTTCTAAATATTATTTAAAACGGACGCGCACTTAAGTGAATTGATTTCTTTTCATTACTTGTTTCGCACATTTTCCAAAAAAGAGCAGTAACAGCAGCAGCAGCAACAGCAGCAGTAGAAAGAACAACAACAACATCAATGATACCATAAAATAATATTAGCATCACATTAGAAGAAGGGAATGTGCCAGCATTTGCTATTCATTCATCATTACGTTTCTTATACTCGTAAATATACAGATGTCACATTACATATATGTAAATACGTACACACATATATATATATATGTAGATATATATGCAATGATATTATGCACATATATAGTACATTTCTTAAGTGCATTCTAAAATTATATTGAAAATATAGTTCATATGATGACTGCCTTTGATGCGATGCTTTTGATTACTGCTGCTGGCAAAGAGGAGAGCGTATCTTGTGAACATATTTAATTCCACGTATACACAGTGGCTAATATTGTAGGCGTTTTGAGGCAAGCCATATAGAAAATAAGGTTCGTTTCACTTTTCGTTTTCTTTTGAATTTTTTTATTTTTTTTCTTAAACGACGAGGACAATTTCTTATTTCATGTTCGCCTGCTTGCTTGGTATACGATTGCATTAAATCATATAAAATTTTATGAAGTGTAAATTATTATCATTAGGAAAGAAATTTCAAAAACATATCCAATTGTGTTGAATTATATTTGAAATAGTTTGCGAAAATATCGTTTTGAAAATTTTTTATATAAATTTTCATTTTTGAATACAAATCATAATTAATTATTGTATCGCTGGGTTAGAGATGAGGCTGAGTGAATGCTCGTCTCATGCACTTTTATTTTTCATAATTCAATTATGAATAAAATTTAAAAATAAATTTATATCCATCAACTTAATTGTTTTTAAAATGTAATAAAGTTAATGTGTTTTTTTTTTAAACTAAAATAATCTAATGATAATTTGGAACATCGTTTCTTCGATCCGTAAAGGATAATAAGGATCATTTTTGTTTGATAATTTATTGTCTTTCTTTCAAGTTTGATTAATTTTATCGTAAAACGCGTCAGAAGAAGAATATTTCGGGATAGTAAAGAGGAAAGTTTTTTGCCAGGTATGAAACGAGTAAAAAGGCTAAAGTCGAATAAGCATCTCTATCAAACACCTTGAATTAATTTCCGTAATACAAATTTCACTTCTCTTTATCATAAATTATGAAAAATTAGACCGTGAGTTCATAAGAACTCTTGAATGAGAAGAAGTCCAGATTAAAAAAAAATTTTTTTTTTTTTTGGTTTAATAAAACCTTTGATCCTTTTAGAATAAGTCAAAAAAAATTCATTATTCGGAAACAATTTTTTCCATGATATTTTACGCTGTTCCGTAATCGCTTCAAAAGGACTGCTTGCGTCAAATCAATTCCTGTTTGGAAGTTATGTCTTTAGAGGGCGTTCATGATTATTTCAGAGAATTCCCGAGCAAGAATATACTAACATAGGTTAATCCAGACGACCGTTACGTTGACATGAGGCTGATAGCAAATCGAACTTATTTCGACAGTAAAATTAGCTGAAATTTTAAAAACTCAACGACATTGGTCTAATTGCAGATGAAGTTATCCCATGGTTTAAAAGTTTACCTATTAACAATAATTCTGTACATTCATAATGCTTGCAAGAATCATTTATTAATGAAAGTGAATCAGGAAAAATTAAAAGACAACGTCATCCATTTCGTGGTCCGAATTTTCTAATCTTGGTTCAATAACTTATATAAAACGGAATTGTCATTCAGAGCATCATATGTTTAGCGAACATCTGCCATTTTATAATATTGGTCGCTTAAAATAATAAAAACTTACTATAGATAAAAATGCTGGTTCTATAATAAGTAAACGGACTATAGGTAAAACTGTGCTTGGAAGGTACTGCATCTACAACAGATTTGTTAAGGCCTACACATCGTCGAAACGCACGCTCAGCTGAAAATATCGGCGCTGTTAGTGAAATTGTCGAAGAAAATCCAAATTTATCTATTACACAGCGCGCACAGCATCCTGATCGCTACAACCATATAATTATAAATTTTGTTTGAAGTGAAATTAAAATATGGATTTTGATCGTGCGATTCCTTACTGCTGGACTTTTTTCTGTGGAAGTACACAAAGGATCGAATTTACACGAATAATCGTGAAAATCTTAACACTTCGAAAACGAACGTTCGTCAAGTTATTGTTGAGCTATTGACCGCTACGTGCGGATAAGTCATCGAAAATTATCGCAAAAGATTCGAATTCTGTAAGATGTCCTGTGGAGGACAGTTGAATGACGTTCTAATGGCAAGAGCAAAACAATACATCAAATAAAACATTTGATCTAAATCTCAAATCTTACTGCAAAACTACAAAACAGATGGTTCTACATTTCTAACTTAAAACATATTTCATGAGTTTTTCCTGCCAACAATATTACTTATTATGTATGTAATTCCGGCGGGAAATTTTTTTTTTGTGTATTTTCTCTATTGCAGAATTAGATTAAAATATAAGCTTTAGTATGTATGTAAAGAAGTTTACGAAACCACATCGATAGGCGGTGACAAAGGATTTTACGACAAATTAACGATTAAAACCTCGTCTCTAAAAGCTTGAGAATGTACTTAGTGAGTTTTTCCCCCTTTCTCGTATTCTTCTATTTCCTTGTTCGTATATTTGCGTTTTCGTATTTTCTTGATGTATTTTGCATCACATAGGTTCTTATAAGTACCAGCTTGACAGCTTGAATTATATTTGTTTTGATAGCACTAGGAATCGTAAAGTATATCATCAAAAAATTAAAAATTTTAGAAGATAGTTTTTAAAGACCAATACGCTCGCAATATTAATTACTTCAACGAATGAATAATTGATTCAATTGTTAGAAACGATTATGATAAACGATGCCTTCGAAGTCATCGAAGCTTGGGTAATTGTAAAGGTGGGTAGGTGTACCCAGATGTTACATATTTTTAATTTTTTTTTTTTGGTTTCCATGTGAAAACAAAAATAGAAGAAACCGTAGGTTCACAAAGGACATTTATTCATATGGAATAGAGATATATTAGATGTGTTCTCCCGTTTGTAGCATCGAGAAATTTATATTAGATATCCATATAAAAAGCTATATACATATATTATTAGGTTGATCTAATTCTGTCCATTTCTCTGTAACTTCATCGATTTGTCTCTTTGAACCATGATGTACATTACTTCTTTCTGACCAAACGACAAGATTGATTGATCACTACTCACCGCCCACAATAGGCAAGAAATCTATAACTTCTAATTTATAAAAGACATTCGTCTCATTAGGCTTCAAAGACAAAACGTATATGATCGGCTGTCGAAAAAAAACTATAGCTTACGGTTTATAATAGACACGTTTCCAAAATGGTTAGGGTCCGCACTCTACTGTGCTTACAATAGACAAAAATTCGTTAAAAATTCGTATGAGAAAACGGTTACAATAAAGAAAGGAAAGTTTCAAAATGGTCATGAGTCAGGACTTGTAACATGCAAAAGTAAGTAAAAATTTACCAACGAACTTATAATTCATAGCAACTATTGGCAAAACCGTAGTGATAAAATAGATTTAATCCGTGCACAAAACGACCAGAATAAGGGTAGAAAGCCACGTTGCGACTCGTTCTCTCCTACCACGTTCATATAATAGACAAAAATAAAACTTAAGCTTCAATAAAAAAAATAGAGAAACAAAAATGTTGCCTACAACCTGCAAGAAATTTTACTCTAAAACGTAGGGTATAAATATGATCTAATATTTTAGACAATTTAACTGCAAAAATGGTGTGAAAATAGTTGTGATTGACTGTATATGCTTAACAAAATTTTTTTGAAATTCGAGTACCTTAGAATTAAAGTTTCGTCTTAACATTAGTTATCTGCATTTTGTGTGGAGAAATCACGGCAACTGGCTTAAAAAAGACGTCTTTTTTGGCTATTTTTTTCAAATGGAAGAAAAGGTAATAGAATAATGAAAATATTTCAGTTGCGTTATTAAGCACACATTTAAGTATCAAACAAAAATATATTTTTGAAAAATATTAAAAAACGAAAGCCATTCTCTTAAGGGATCCTTAATTAAAGGTATTCTGCGTTTTTTATTGTAAATTGAGTTAAAAAAACTAGTCATTTAATCAGCCTCTTTTCGGAGACGTCGGAGAAAAGCCCAAAATTTAATGGAAAGAATTTGTTCCAGGTAATGAGATTTGAACACAATGTTCTAGAATATTCGAAACTAATAATGCTACGCAACAATGAAAAAAGATCAGAAAAGTTTAAAGTGATCTCTTTATCTACTTAAAAAGAAAATAAATAAATTATTGTATAAGAGATACGCTGGTTTAAGGAGAGGATACACTATTTAAAAAAAAGTTATATTAATTACACAGAGAAGAAAAAAAGTACTATATTTAAAAAAAATAAATAAATAATAAAAAAGAAAAAATTTGCTCATAAATAAAAAAATGGAAATGATTTGTGCACAGATTAACTTAAGATTTAAAAATATTTTTCAAAAAAAACGAACTTCTAATGTTTCACTTAGTCACAATAAATTTCGATTTGCGAAATAGATGTCGATCTGATATTTTATCTGCTTAGGATACAAATGATTTGGATTCTATTTGAGGAAATAGTTCGGTTAATTCCCAAACAAGTTGACATTCGATATAGCTGAGCGAAGCTTTAACTCTTTCCCTTTACAAAATTGAGAAGGAAATAAAAATTTTTGTTTTGTTTCAAACTTTCTTTTTTTTCTTTGAAAAAGTATCTAAAATATTCTAAGAATATGTTTGTTTGCAGAAAAGAAACGAAACGAAATATAATCTAAAATGTCTTGAGACCAAAAAAAAAGTCGTTATATAAATAGATTCGAAAACATAAGAGTCGAGTATATGTGTGATTTAATCTTCGATAAATTATCTTATACACCTGCTGAAGAAATGCTCGTGTAAATGTTGTACAACGATGACACATATCAACTTTACATGCATGCAGCAAGCTGGCAAACAGGCAGAAAGACAAGAATAAAAGATGTTAGTGTATGAATAAAATAATGTAAATAAAATACGAAAAGAACAGAAGAACATTAGAAGAAGAAGAAAAAGAAGAAGAAGAAGAATAAAGCACCGCGAAGATCAATGAAAAGTAAAAAAGACAAGCAACAGATTATAGCAGGCGAGGAATTTGTTTAAAAATATTTTTTGAAATCTCGAAAAAAAAAAACAAAAATTGTAAAAGAAAGTTAAGACGATTCTTGGACATTTGTTAGGTACATATATATACATATATATATATATATATATATGAAAATTAAGCAGATTGTTTAGAGTCGGCTCATATTGAAGTAAAACTATAGATCGATATTTGCTACAAAAAAATAAAAATTTGCAATCCCCATTAAGGGGGTATGTGTGTTTGTATGCTGAAGAAGAGTGTATTTAAAAAAAAACTTTTTTTATAGTTCAGTTTTCGTTCTAGCGACTTTCAGAGTTGAAAAAAAAACAGGATAGAAGAACCGACATCGGACCGATAGACAGATGTCATAAGATCGAGAATTTGGAAGGCCTTATATGACACATTTGAATGCAACAAACAGAAGAACGAAATAATTATATCTCCATCCATTACTGGCAAATAGAAAAACGAAACCGTATCATCGTAATAGTATGCAGTACACACGTAAATAGTTTGATTAGAAAACAAGATATGAAACCAAGAAATGAAGTCTATTTTCTTCTTGCTTTGAAATTGTGAAAAAACCAAAAAAAAAAAGATGAAAAATTTTCCGATAATTAAAATATTTAATAAATTTCGAAAATTTTAAAATCACACAAATTGTTACACGATTAAGAGAATATATTGCAGTATAAGGTTAAAAGATTTGTGAGTCACCACACAGTACATGGGCTTATATGCTTGCGTACACAAGCTTCTGAGTGGTATGCGCACGCATTTGCTTACAGGATAGTTATGTGATAAGAAGTTAGGAAACCCGCTGTGATGTTAAATGTTTTTTTTTTTTTTGCTCTACCCGAGTAGTATGATGTTCTTTGCATATTTAAGTAAGTGTTTGCTGTTGTTGTTGTTGTTTTATTGTAAAAAAGAAAGAATAAAAATACAAAAAAAAAAACAGAAAATCATCAAAAATGCATGAAACATTGTTTTGTGCGAAGAGTTTTTTTTTCGTTGGTAGGTTTGGTGTGCGATTGTGTGAATATTTTGTTTTTCATTTTTGTCTGGCTTTTTACTGAAAATAAAGCTACTTTCAGTCAGCCAGTTATTGGATTTGTGATAAATACTTAATGCGTTGCATGCGATTAGTTTATGTCACTTTTTTGGTTGTATTGTTGTTGCCTTTTGATTCAGTAGAAAATGTATCGCGTTGTACTTCCAAAGTATCATCATATTCGTGGGGATGTCTTTTGTGTTGTGAATGTGTTTGTTCATTTGTTGTTAATTGCCCTCTGAATCGCTCCTAAACAAGAAACGCGCGGTTATAAAAATAACAATTTAATGAATGAAAAAGTTTTACACAAACAATCATTTATATCGTTGGCTGCTTTCTTTCTTATTAACACTACATTCAATTTAATTTAAATTCATTTTTTCGAGCCCCTTGTAACGATCTTAACACACAGACTTTAAGAAAACGTATGATTTTTGTCAGTTTCCTTGTGCGTGTGTGGAAAACATACCTAAAGTAAATCCTTTATTTTGAAGCGATTACTTAAGATTTTACACTAAATCATATATGATATCGCCGAAGTGAACATAACGTAGTTTTTGGAGACTTTTATATATCGAAAACATGGTTCGGGTTTCTTGTCCATTTGCAAAAAAAAAAAGAAAATAAAACAGTTACGGGAAGTCTTCGATCCGTAAACGAAACAAAAAATCCTTTAAAATTACATTAATTTTCTAAAACAAGCCTTTATTTTAGCGATATATCGAACGGTAAAAATTCTACGATATATTTAGAATGCTTTCTCGAGACTGGCTATCTAAGATATAGCTGGTTTTTCTAATATTTGTCATAAGCAAATTTTACGGATATCATCGGAGCGTAATGACAAGTACGCATTAGAAGTTTTAAGAATTTGCAGTTTTCAGTCTCCCTATCTTCAATCGGAAAGCGTTAAAGAAAAAATACACTATTTTTCTAGATCTATTCCTCAGTCCCTCGCACTATCCTTTTCTCTATCTATTTGACATTCCCTTTCTCTCTCCCGCTCTTTCTCTCTCTCTCGCTCTCTCTCACTCCTTTTCTCTCTTTACATCTTTGAATTTTATTGCAGCATATCAAAGCGTAGAAGAGACAGAGAAACTGAGAAGGTTAACAATGATTTCGTAGGAGATAACGAGTCTACAAAATTCGCAACAAACTGATTATAGCTTTCCTACTGTTGTTGTCTTTCATTTTGACTTCTTTGCAAATTTGTCGCATGATTTTTTTTTCGTGTTTGAAATTTTCTTGCTGCTTTTGATGTTGCAGTTGTTGTTGTTCATATATCATTAATTTACGCATAAAATTCTTGTGTACGAATTTGCTTTCTGTGATTTTCGCAAAGACAAAGAAAAAAAGCAAAAGTGAGGGTTAAATTTTGTGATTAATTATTTGTGATGATCAAGATGCAAGCACAGGATTTTTTTTTATATTCCAATAAAAAATTAAAAGTAAACAACTATGTGTGCGCGCGCCAACTCGCATCTTGGATACCCATCGCCTTAAAAAGTTTCTTGTTAATCTTATATGAGTTAACAAATCCTCTCAAATCAGTTTTCCTTTAGAATTTTTAGAAGCTTTCAATATTTATCCGCAAGTTATTGATGGAAGGTTATCTTCAAATTTCCGGATTTTTTTTAAACTTCTCTGAGCTTTAGCCCAAAATGAGCTCTTCAACATTTATCGAAAGGGCATACACAACCTATCCCCTTCCACATAATGGATATGAAGAAATTTATATCTCTTTGCTTCGCAATTTTATTAGTGAAGAAGTCGTTTGGCTAACAGACGGTAGTTTGGCGAAGAAAGATGGCCGTCTTTGTTCCGCGGACATCTTCTCCTCGAAGGTTGGAATATTTATATCACCGCTAGTGATCATCTGGATGGTTTGACGGTTACATACGGCCTCGGCTTAAAAACTTTCCATAAGGGAGTCTCAAAAGGGCAAAGTTGTCAAAAAAGTAAGAAGCGCAGCTATTAAATCGACGTATCTCGGTTCAGTTCCTTGTGGATTGGACCATACTTTTAATCACAATTGGCATGGATGAAGTTACCGTGAACACTCGATCAGTAAATACATACCGAAAAGGCATATACAACCTACCCGCTGTTGCGGCTACAACGCACCTCTCTTTCTTCAATTCTTTCTTCCCAATAATATCCATTTTTCTGCAGTTTCATTACCCCCAGGTAGTTGATCGCGTCCGCTTCCGTGGAATTTATCTACGAGGAGTTAGTCTGTGAAATTCACTAATCTACTGACTGTCGAACTCCTTCGGAATTATTTATATTTCTAATTAGTATCGCAAAGATAATTATAGTTAAGCAGTGTACGTTCATCTGTTCAAATAACTGTTACGATCTAAACATTAAGCGTAGCGCTCAAAACATTTTTTTTATTTTTATAGACGCCAGTTCAGTTTGCAGAATCAAGTATACCAGTTAAAAAATTTGCCCATAATTAGTAGCAAGGAATAAAAAACATAACAAAGCATTGAATAAACGCTTTGAAGATTCAACGAGACCTACTAGGTCTTTTAATAAAATGTGTCACATTGAATTTTTCATTCAAAGGGGCTGTTGTTTCGCGGATTGCGAGGCAAATGGCGCCGTCCTGCTAAAAATAAATGTCTCTCACCTCTATAGTATTAATTTCAGGCCACGATAAGTGATTCAGTTTCTTTCGTTTGTACGTTCCCTTGAGTATAAGCGTCGAACCAGCGGCATTTTCGAAAAAATATTCCTCAATAACACTTTCAATCCAAAAATCGTACGACACTATCTCGACGCGCTAGTTCCTTTTGTCCGCACTATGGATTTACGGTCGAAAAGAATCGCCCAACATTAGTTAGTAATGCAATCCACATAATGTCGAAGCACAGCAGAAGCACTTTTGAAAGTGTACGTGTAATCCAATTATATCACCCCGCCCGAAAATCGCACCAAATTGTCACTCATTGTGGCTACAGAGACCATGTTTGACCATGTCTCTCGAGATTTCGCGAGAGTTGTGCTAATTTTTTGTTTAAAAAGATCATGATTTTTCCAACGCACGAGCGTGCAAGTATCATTTCTTGGCTGAAAACCTTTTGGTCTTCCTTGTCACTCGTCACTGCAGTGGCAGTTCAAAAATGGGGCGAAATATAAGATTTTCAAAGACTTTCTATGTATTCATGATCACCATGATCAAGAGAGATTTCAGATCGGTTTTGTCATTATTGTCCCTTCGTCAATTCATCCTCAGATCCCTTATATAATCGATCTGGATTGAATTTTTCCTTGGTTCCCTATGTCCACAGTTAATAAAAAAAACAATTTTTGATTTCACATATTTAGTCACAACATTAACGATATTCTCCCCACGAGGCATTTATTTAACGTTTTACTTGAGAATTAGAAACGTTTTGCATCATATTTATCGGTGTAATTTTAATTTTTGCATAGTTTTACGGTATTTTTGCACTAATTTGATTGAACACAAACATACGAGTGAAATATGCAAAAAATGCATTTGAGAACGATTACTCAGCATCAATGCCTTGACGATTTAAGGCACAAATCTCTTCTCGGTTTCTTTCTTTTTTTTTTTTTGATTTCTACAAATTTGAAGATATCTGTGATTATAAAAAGAAAAAGAAAAGCAAAGAAAACTAAATTGTTCGCCTTTTTATGAAAATTTCAAATAGCGGATCGATTTTCATAAATATTTTAAATTAAAAATTTTTAAATTAAAAAAAAAAACTATTTTCTAACAAGTTTCAATTTTAAACAAATTTGTTTCTATTTGTTGTTGTTGTTGTTGTTGTTTGCAATACTCGTGCATAATAAATATTTGGCAGAATACCTTCAAATCTGTCTAATGAAATTCTTTCCTTATCTGTGCTTAGGTCTCTTTTAGTGAAAATTCACCCGCTCATGATTTTCATTTCTTTTTGGTTTTTTTTTTGTTTAACTTTTGCTAATCATCATTCATTATTGTCAGTGTTATAATTTTTTGTTGTTTTTACACACATGAGTAGTTTTTAGCTTTTTCAAAAAAAAAAAATTTTTTTCTCTGATTTTTTTTCCTGCATAATGCTTTTATTCAAATTTCTTTTAAAATAAACTTTAAATTACTAAGAATTCTAAAATTACATATTAGTGTTTCGTTTGCATGTGTTTGTGAGTGCGCGCATGTTTATATATAAATTTACCTCGATATACAAGCCTGCACGCACACACATGCATAAACACTTGTAGATGGATGAATAAACTTGCGTCGTTATTGTTTATTTTGTTTGTGTTTCCACAGCCAGCAAACTGATCCGATAGATCGAATTTACAAAATATTTTTGCTCCGATCAAAGTTCAAGAAAAATGCCATTCGGTTGGTTTTTGCTTTTTCCCTTTTCTTTTTTTGTTAATTTTTTTATCGTTCTTATAGCTCGTGCTAAAAATTTCTTTTATTTCAGAAAATGTTTTACATTTTCCACGTTTTGTGTGGAAGAGAAAACAAATATTATTTTCATTTTATATACGAAACATATGATAACTGTACAGTAAGTTTTGAATATAAATAAGCTTTTTTTGCCTCCTTTCTCTTGCGCGGAAAGGCTCACCTATATGGACATGGACGAGTAAAAGTCTGGACTCGTGCTCTTGCCTGTTGGAGGAAAACTGTGTTTACGATCGCTAATATTAAATAATCTCAAAAAATCTAGTCGCTCTGATAACAAAGAGGACTTCCTCACACCAACTATGGCTGGTTTTCTTTTCTCTAATAACCAATCTTTTAAGAGAGTGCATAAAAAATCGGAGAAAGGAAAGAAAGAGGGTGTTGTTACGCCTTTAGCGAGGGAGCATTCATTGTAGGTGCGAATCTACTCAAAATAAAGTAAAGTGTAGTCTATCGCACTAGGAATCGAACATGAATATACCGACTTGAAGTCACTCTTCAGGAAAAGCAGCAGCCTCGCAACAGAAATTGTTTTTTTTCGACTGCCCCCTTCTTATGCTCATGGATAGACAGAAATACTCGAAATTCTTTCACACAGTTTGGCCTTGTAGACAGGCTAAATTGGTTAGTGGACACATCAAGAAAGAAGCTTTAGAGATCCCATTCTTGATGAGAATCAAATTCGAAGTTCATCCGCTCATTCGTCTGTGCATCACGTTGTCTGCTTCTCTGCGTGATGTCTGCAGTAACCGTTGTCGTGATCCCAAAAATTAAGGCATCTGAATGACATTTTGTAATAATGTTGAAAATTTTTCCATCTACATTGCTATTGAAAATGACCTAAATAGGTCGCAGGACACGCTTACGCTAAAAATTGCTTTCTTGGTCTTTTGCTTACTATTCATAGACTACACAATAAAAATTTCTACGGTTCTATCGAAAAAATCTTTTAAGATAAAAGCGTAGCCTACAAAAAATTCGGAATAGCCGAATATATTTTTCTTATTAGTTTGCTTTTAGTGACGAATTTCTAGAAACCTGAAAGCTGCTTCATTTTAATCGCTTCAAGTACATTAAATGAAAATATTTCAAATTTTTATTAAAATCAAACAAAGCGATAGTCCCGTTCCTTATCTATTAGGCTGTACTTTTAATTCATTGCATCTTGGTACAAATTGTAGGGTGTATGCATCTTCATGCTAAGTTAAGTTTAAATCGCCCAGTCATCTGATTTGTCACCGTTCTGCCCTTGCAGAGATTTTCTTGCAAATTTTGATCCGTCATTAATATTTTCAAATGAAGAAAAAAAAATTAAATTTTATAGACCGTCCAGGCCTACTATTAAATATGGTATGCCACCTTCGTTTAATAGAATTCTTTGTTTCCCTTGATGCTATATAAAAATTTATTTCACGTTAGAACGTTTACATAGAAAAATAGATCAATGTGCCACAAACTTAGTAAAGTCAATTTATATTTTTAATTACTATTCTGCGCTAATTATATTCTACATCACTAGTGATAACTTAAGTGCGTTCAATTTGTATAAATGTACGCAATGCCATGGAAGATTTGAAAAACATCTAGCTTTTATTATAACGATCGATTTAAGCGCGTCCTTTTCGATTTTCCGTATTCATTTAGTTCGCTAAAATACTTTTCGTCGGTTTCTGCAGAGAAATGTTAAAAATTACATATATATTTTACGTGTATATAATGATCGGAGAAATGATGCGATCCAGTTCATTTACAATAGTTTTCCTTCTTGGGCCAAAACATGTGACCGTAGCAGATTTCATCAAAATATAACGAAAATGTCGACATTTGATCGATAAATCTGCAGGTGAACGCGCGAACAGACAGGAAATGATTCTAAATCGATTGGTAAAGTAAATGATTGGTGTATCTCAAATCATTTTGGGTATTGCATAGATCCGCACACACTTAATGTGACTTTTTATTATAAGCTGGTATTATAAGCTTTGTATTAAAGGCAGCTTCGGCTTATTTTTATGCTTGGCTTCCCACTACTTCGCGATCATAACCCCGTATATACATTTGTAGACGAGATATACACGTCAATGCGGTCTTTATACTTTTCGAAACAGGGGAAGAATCTGAATTTTGCGCGTTGATGAACCTTTGCTTTTTAATGGGAAAAATACCATTTTAAACCTAGAAAAGACTTTTGTCCGTCGAAAACTACTATTCATCGATAATTTGCTACTTTTAAACGGGATCCTATGGAGGCGAACGATGCCGATCGCTCTGATCGCCCGAATTCGGCAATTGTTCTAGAAAGCATGAAAAAAGTGCACAAAATCGTTTTGGAAGACCGGAAAGTGAAGTTGCATGAGATTGCTACCACCTTAACCACCTTATCAGAAGGCAATATGATTACTATTTTCCATGAGGAAGTTCTATTGGAAGTGGACACCATGTTTACTTAATTTGGTTCAAAAATACCCACTTGTTGATGACCATAACGAAATCGCACGCGAATTGCACTTGGAATTGCTTTCACATCCACTATATTGTCCAGATTTCATTACCAGCGACTATTACCTGTTTGTCAATATCAAAAAAATGCTCGCCGAGACGGGATATTGCTGTGATGAAAAGATAATCGCCGAAACTAAAACGCATTGAACAAACGACTCTAATTTCTAAATGAATGATCGAAAACTTATGAAAATTTGACACAATTCATTTGAAGGCTGCTATTATTTAAAAATCGTATGGATTCGTCAATTGTAACGGTGTTTATATATCAGACTATGAACTTGTTGACCTCATACGACACTAACTAACTGAGTAACTAACTTTCTCTCTCTCTCTCTCTTTGGAGGTTGAAGGTTTTTTTTTTACTTTTCATTGTATTTTGTTTGCTTGTAGCGAGAGTTTACTGTA
Organism: Glossina brevipalpis; assembly: GCA_000671755.1. Lineage (NCBI taxonomy): Eukaryota > Metazoa > Arthropoda > Insecta > Diptera > Glossinidae > Glossina > Glossina brevipalpis. Next base: position 4,296,535 of record KK351014.1, read on the forward strand.
ATATTAATCGTTCTCTTCTTGTAAATACTGTTTTTTCTCTCCCTTTTAACTTTGTTCTCTCAGTATTTCTCCATCTCGATGTCATTCCCGTTCTCATTGTTCTCTCTATTTAAACATGAAGATGAAATTTCAGTGCTTTTATAAATTGTATAAATTTTCAAGAATAAGAACTTTGTTGTAGTTTCTAAAATTTCGTAAACATTTGTGTGTATAGTAAATGAGTAGAAAAAAAAAACTTAATAACACACTCATGCGGTGATTTGAGATATTTTAAGATCTGTTTTCACATTTTCAGAAAAATAAAGAAAACTGTGCGTAATATATATACACAACAATACGATACTATTACACTCGCTCAAGTTAAGCGAAGAAAGAACACATAATATATACCCACGCAAAGTTATAAAAATATACAAAGTATATATATATATATCTTCGTATGTGTATTTGAAACGTATACAGATTTTGTCTATTTCTGTAATTTAAGATATTTTTATTAGTATTCAAAAAAAGAACAAATAAATAAAAAAAATATCTGATTATTTTATAAATTTTGTTTTTGTTTTTTGTGTTTGTTTTTTTGTTTTGTATTTTTCCAGATTGATTTTAAAAAATGTTACGTTATTGAGAAAATATTATTAAAATTTTTTAAAGCACAATTATGTTACAACATCCCGCCTCTGATTTCTATGACTTAGCTGCTGCTAATGCAGCGGTCTTAAGTTCACGACAAACGCCTCCTTACAGCCCTACTGGCCTGACGTCAGCAACTAGCTTGAACAACAATAACAATAATAGCACAAGCAATAACAATTTGGATTTATTAACTCACAATGGTTCCGGAATAGGCGGTGATAGTACATCTCTGAGCGCCCAAAACAGTAGCAGTACAAATATCGGAAGCAGCGGCGGTGGTATTATAAACGCGGGAGGGGGTGGTGGCGTTAGTAATGGTTCAAACGGCCGTGAAACTTTACCCAGTTTCGGTTTTACCCAAGAGCAAGTGGCGTGTGTCTGTGAGGTGGGTTAAAATTTGAAAAAATAGAAAAAATTCGTTCCACAAAATAATCAGTTAAGTTGATAAAAATGGTGATATTCTCTCTCGTAAATTTAAAGGTTTTGCAACAAGCCGGCAATATTGAAAGACTGGGTCGCTTTTTATGGTCGTTACCACAATGTGATAAATTGCAACTGAACGAATCTGTGCTAAAAGCCAAAGCCGTTGTTGCATTCCATCGCGGTCAATACAAAGAATTATATCGACTGCTTGAACATCATCAATTCTCACCGCATAATCATGCCAAACTGCAAGCATTATGGCTTAAAGGTGAGAAGAAAAAAAACTTAAAGAAACCTATAAAAAGTTACTTGAAAAAATTCCCTAAAACGAAGAAGAAACGAGCAAAAAAAAAAAAATAAAAATTTAAAATAATTTCTTGTTTTAATTTTCGGGGGAGCCAGCTCATTATGTGGAAGCCGAAAAGTTGCGAGGAAGACCTCTCGGTGCTGTGGGTAAATATCGTGTTCGTCGTAAATTTCCACTGCCTAGGACGATTTGGGATGGTGAGGAAACAAGTTATTGTTTCAAGGTAAGTTGTACGTGATAAGTATGCATTAACAGTGAAGCCTTAGTAAGGACAAAATATATGAAAAGTTCTTTTTTTTATTTATTCGCATATGTTTGTTATCTACATATGATGGGAGCACAAATTTTTATATTTATTTATTTACTTTTTTTTGGGTTTCTATGGTTTTTTTTTAAACCATCAGTCTCTGTCCATGTTTGTTGATTATGTTTTTAGCAAATTCATTGTTACAGTTTCGGTTTATATTTTTTAGTTAACAACAAAAGGCTTCTTTTGATTGAATTTTGTATTAAATTGTTTGTTTATGTATTTATTTTGTTGTTGGTGTTTACAATTATTATTTTAGGAAAAATCACGTTCTGTTTTAAGAGACTGGTACGCGCACAATCCTTATCCATCACCGCGAGAAAAACGTGAACTAGCTGAGGCGACAGGTCTAACAACAACGCAGGTAAGTGATCCTATTCATTATGATGAGTTTAGAAACATTATTGCGTTTAGAAAGATTAGTAAAATATGTTTGCTAATCAGAGAATTAGAAGTCAGCCAGATACGGGACTATCGATTGTATAGACAGAAGAAGAAATTTTCTTGACGGGTATTTAAAAAGGACTCAAATGCTTTCTGCTTTTTTTTATCTTTGACACTTTACTTAACAATCAAATTTTCTTCATTAGTTTTTTTTCTTAAAATTAGAGTCAGTTAACGTATAAGTTAAACGCAAAATTTGTACGTCCATTTTTTTATTACGAAACAAAAAAAAATTAATAGTTTGGGTGAATGTATACCAATGTCATTAAATCTTCTTCACGTACTCTTTGTGGAATTTTAAATAAATATGTTTTTCTTCTTGTGCAAAATTTCAAAAAGAAAGGAGACCTTGAAATATGATTTGTTAGGCAATTATGTCATTAAAATATTTTAGTTAAATTATTCATAAATCTTTAGCTCATTTTAATAATTAGTACATAATTGCATATTATATGTGTTTAAATAACGAGAGCATCAGTTTATAACGACTTTATTATGACTTTCATTTGCATGAAAAATTTTTTCAAGCATCTATTCAGATAAGAATCTGACTTAGTTTCGGAGAATTTTTTTGCTAAAATTTCCATTTTAAATTATTTACTAAGCAGTGAAACAATTCATTTCGATCTACCTAGTCACCTAGGTGAAGATGAAAATCGTGTTTCTTTCTAATATAGTCAGACTTCATTTACCGCGATCGAGGCTGGATTAAGCTTTAACTTCGAATTTTGATGTTTTAAAATTCAAATAACAGCAGAAAGATAGTGGACGGACGGACTTTAAAGCATAATTTCTGACAAACATACTGCTCTTGTCTAATTATTTTTCTTGTCTGAGAATATTGGGTAGTACAAGTATTATGATCGAATTAATATGCCCTCGTTTTCTGGTAATAACAGGTTCGGATGTAAGAACTTCAAAATCATATTTTAATAAATTAATTTGATAGAACATTGTTTTGTAAAAATAATATATATATCAGGTGTTCAAACATGAAATAATAATTAGAAATGAAATAATTATTAGAGAAATAGATGGCGTAACAGTGTAGAGTGTGGTATAAATATGTGTGACATATATGGCATTTTGTATGTAAGTGTATGTACATATGCACAATAGTTATATTGTTCTTAATAATTTTCCAGGTTTCTAATTGGTTTAAAAATCGTCGTCAACGAGATCGAGCGGCCGAACATAAAGAGTAAGTAATAAATATAAAAATTTTATGAAAATTAATTTTACTAACGATAATTGAAATAAAAAATTGAAATATAGTTTAAAGCCTCATTCGTGTAAACACATATGAGGAGATCAGGGGATTTTTTTGTACTTTTGGATATTTTTTCTTAAATATTATGTTTTTTGGTTGTTTTTTTTTTTATTTAAAAATAGTATTACAAAATATATAGATCGCATTGAAATTTGTGCAGAAAATTTGCCAACAAAATATTTATTTATTTATATATATACATATATTCTTCACATGTTATTTTTGATGCTTAATGAAATAAAAACATTTGTCATTGTAACATATGGTTCCAAATCGTATATATGTACGTATAGATGTTTAGAACAACAACGGTTAATTGTACCCAATTTCTTGAGGATTTCTTAAGATTTTTGTAAATTTTTAAAATTATTTTCGTTATATCAAATGTTAAGCTACGATGTCTATCAAAGCCCTCACGTAGACGGGCCGAAGATCAGTAAAAACGAACTTACTGCATGATCAGTATTAAACTTTAAAGGGATCATAAACGAACTTACTGCACAATTATTCTGCTATTTCTGCTATAATTGCTGCTCTTACTATTTCATAACTATTGGTGGGAATTGCATAAAGGAAACCTTTATGTTAAGCATTCGTTAACTTTCTTTTGGCATTAAGTTGAGTTTTATACAGTCTTTTGGAGAAAATCAATATCAAAATCGATTGACTTAAGGATCGTAATTGAGCTCCCCCTGCACTACTAAGCTATCACTACTTCTACTATTTCAGCTACTCTTCCTAGTTGATAGCGCACAAAAGAAACACTTATGCTAACACTTATGTATTCCGTAATTTGTTACATACTTTTTTTTGGCATTAGCTTTCCACAGACGGCGAAGATCGAAATCAAAATCGTATCATTTAGGTATCATAAACGAGTTTGTTCTCTGCTATTGCTATTTCTACGGAGTCATAGGCCCGCCAATTGGTAAAGCGTAAAATAAACACTTTCAATAAGAGCTTAGTAGACATTAAGTTGAGCTTTATATACAATATTTTCCATAGTCAGCAGTAGTTCAACATTAAAGTCTGCTGGTTTAAGGATCGTTAACGAATTTATTAAATTACTACCGTCGGCAATACTATCATTATGGCTATTGCAGCTTCAACCAATTGTTTTTTAAATAGTAGGCTTAAATGTTGGTAGCAGACGAAAGCAACAATTTCCAACAAAATTTCCAAATCTATTAATTAATTTTTTCTGGCATGCTGTCTTCAAAGCCAAAAGAGAATTCAAATGTCGTTTGCAATCGCCTCTCAGTCGTCTCTCTCTGTTTTTCTTATTTTTATTTAAATACCAAACAGATTGCAGTCTAAGGACATTTGTTTTTATTAAATGTTGTTTTAAAGAAAAGACTTCAAATATTTATTTAGATATTGTTTTTATAATAAATAGAAAATCTTTTTATATATTCATAAGAAAACATCTGCGTTCATGATAATATTGGAAGAAACAGTTCACTTAAAATGTTTGCAGCAATTCTTAAGCCTTTTTGGCTATTTTTTTTATTTTTAATTTGTTTAAACTTCAAAGGGGTTTCAATGCATTTAGATCACTAACGTGTTGTGTGTGTGTAAATAGATTTTAATTTTTATTGAAAGGATATTTCCCAGTGATATGTAAATATTGTTCAAAAAACGAATTTAAAAAATAATAAAAAAATCTCCAAAATTATGATATCTGCTCGAAAATATGATATACATTTGTAGTTGCGTTCAATTCAATTGATATAATCAGTGAAATATTTATACGAAGTCAGAACTTGAATCGCTCATTATGATCTACTTTTTGAAAGGAAACGAACCAAAATTCTCAAAAATAAAATCAAAAACCATAAGCTGCATATAGCAACGTTACTGAAATATTAAGGTTTAATTCCTTAAAGAAAATTCCGCAAAGAAAAATTTCGTAACATTTTTTCAGCCAAATGTATTATGAATGAAGTTCTTCAAAACAAATATGTACGATTTTGATCGATAAGGCTTCGGCGTTTTTCTGATTACACTATACAGCTTGTGAGATTTCTGTGCGAGAAAATGAATCAAGAGTTCTTCTTTGGAACTTTTTATTAACTCTTAAGTCGCTTCAGAAAGAGCTTGTCCGTAATTTTTGGAAGATGTCTTGCGATAAGTCAAGCAAAGATCGCACGTATTCGGAAGAATATCGACTTCAATGGTTTGAACAAATGATTGCAGTGGCTGCACCGTAGTAGTTGATTGCAATTATTGACCAAATTATACATTTTTCAGTTCGTTGAAAATCGGTTCTATAATTGAATGCTTTCTAGTCGAGTCACCCAGTGTTGCAGAATCAGCGCCAAAACTATCGATTATTCTCTTTGACGATTTGAAATTTGCCATAAATATTTTCTACATTTGTAGTAAAATATTTCAAATTTTAAAAAGATTAAATGGATATTGTTTCCCGTTAGAGAGCGTTTCAAAGAGACGATTCAAAAACATTACATTTTAGAAAAAGTCTTACAGCAGGAGCTATTATTTTAAATTTCACACTGTTTGTAAATTGTTGACATGAAATTTCGACGATGTATGGCAGGCAAAAAGTAGAATGTTATTAGATATAACACGATCCACGCCAGTGTATCGTTTACGTATGATAGGTAAAAAGTAGGACGTTATCAGATAAAAACTGCTACATACTGTGTACTTCTGTTGAAAATGCATGAACAAGATCACGATTCTGTACGATAAATATAGATACAAAACAATTTTGTATCTGAGTTTACGAAAAACCCCAACATAAGTGAAGTGATCTCTTCAACTACAGGGAGCAATTGTTTTCTTGTTTGTTGGTGTAATTGGACCATACTTTCGAAAATGTGGCAGCTAACTCGATCGTTACAGTAAAAAGATTCTATAATCGCACGATGTTGAATACATTTTCTTTTTCCCTTAGAATAAATGCTATGAACGTGAAGGATGTTTATTCCCAGCAAATTGATTAATTGATTTAAAATGATGCCTCTTGTTGAAAGACTCCATGCGTGAGTTTGTTCAGTGGCGTACTCTTATTTAAAGATAAATGCGTTCTATAAATATAGTTAAAGTTAAATTCTTATTATGTTACGTGTTGTAATTTAGAGGATTCGTTTTTATGTATATTTTCCGTACAAATCTTTGATGAGAGGCTGTCTTATGGCTGATATCTGAAATCCTTCTATTTATTCAACGGGTGCTTAACTTGTTTATTAATCTGCTATACGTCCAGTAGCTTATCCCAAACTGATAAAAAATAAATATTAATTTGATAAAGACGCACACACACATAATTAATTCAATCGCTTTTTTGATAAGTATGACTGGACTTAAACGCAACGGCAACCATTATGTATTGCATTTTACATCAAGTTTTTTCATCTTTTATACACTGCGACAATTTTTTGAATATAACATTACATCGGTTAGGTGTTGCGTGCTTTGGTATAATTTTGATTAAAATTTGTAATTTTATAAATTTGTTGTGACCTTCAATTTGCTCTTTAACTACAAAATTAAGTAAATATTAGTAACTGAACTTATATCTTACGAAAAACCTCTCTAATCTACAATACACTATGGTGCCATGAAAAGTAAAACAGTTTTTCGGACATAACTTTTAATTTATCAATGAATATAAAAATATTAAGATATCGGATGCCGCAACTGTAGCTGAATTGTTAAGAAGCGCCTCTAGTAAATTCAGTACATGTGGACTCAAATCTCATTGCGGTGGAGTTTTTTCATAACTAATAAATGAAAAAACATCAATGAGCCGATAGCTTATGCTGCTAGTGCTCAGTTCCATCTTTCTAGTCTAAGAATTCATTTCATTACTCTAGAGTATAATAATAATAATAACAATAATAATAAGATTTCGAAAATTTTCAAGAAAAAAGGAGGAACTTAGAGAAAGGCAGACATTTTTTCAGAAAAACTTACGACTACAAAAATAATTTAAATTCCACTTGTTTTTGGGAGCGAAATACTTTTTTTTATTTTTTGTTTTTTAATAATCACTCACTCGAGTGTCACCTCTGAGGGAAATGAGTGGGGAGAGAATGAAAGGGAGTGGCTGCAGAGTGAAAGATGCACGCCCGATCTGTAATTATTATGCATTTACCGACCGAGCACTTCACTATAATTATCCGACCATAAATCAGTTAAAATTAAAGAATGGTCTGTCGGATTTGGGATTAAACCCAGATATGCAGATTTAATAATCACCTTGCTTAACAACTCGACTATGCGGTAAACCTTACGGGAAATCTGAATATCTTTTGATGTTTTCGTTTTAAACGCGAAAAGAATATATTAGTTCCTTCTCTTGCCATAGCCCCTAGTCTGAAGAATTGAAAACTTTGTTTAAGTAAATCTTTAGCCTCTTTTATCAAACCAGCACTTTTCGTTAAACCTTCATCTGTTTTTTTTGTTCGGTTTCACTTTTTCCCTGATGGAACACAAGTAGAGCGCGTGACTGAAAAATCGAAGAATTCTTACATTTTATTGCGACCACAGAACTTGAACTCTAAATAAAAAAGAAAACTAAGGTCACAATTTTCGTGAGTTTTATATTTCTGCCAAAACAATTTTGATCATCTCAACAATACGAGGTTTTTCTTCGGCAAATACTTTGGGCTCTTATGAATTTATTAACGCACCATTTATTTTTTTTAATTACGTGGGAAATTATTTGTTTATATTTGAATAAACTAAATTAAATATAAAAAAAAATGCAATTTAAAATGACGTTAATTTCATTAATGTAAGGCATATTTTCGGACAGAAGGGTATGATTTGTTGCACTTAGCAGCTGAATATATTTGATTTCGCTTATGCACAATTCATAAAAAAAATCTTTTTTTAGATGCAACAGATCATTTTACCTTTTCATAGATCTTAGGAAAAACTTGTACCAGATGTTTCATCCATATCTCTTAAGCGCTACAGGTTTCCGATCTTTTTAATAGTAGTTTGGAGCCAATTTATCAGTTAATGTTTTTACCAAATTTAAGACAAACATCTTCTATGATTTGAAAGTTATAGCTTCAACTTCTGGAAAGCACAATTGTGGGCGATTCCTTTTTTATTTCAAACTTGATCTCTGGCTATCAGCCGAGTGTATGCCCCAAGTTTCAGTTTGATACCTTAATCTTTGCAATCATTAGCTCATTTAGCGAGAGGAAACGACTAAACCAATTCGATATCTTACAATTCGATCATATATATATGTATATAATTCAATCATATAATATACATGTATACTATAGCTTATGAGGCGCATTACAAAAGGGAACATCAATTTACTAGACGCTTATGGTTTAATGGTGGATCTAAGAATTTTATGAGCGATTGCTTCTCAGCGGCTGATTCATAAAAGAAAATTTTGCGACTTAAATATAATTTTTCGAAGCAATGTTTACCTAATATTTCCTCCAAGACGATTATAAGTTTCTTGTGATGTCTTTTTTCTTTTTTTTTTGTAATTACTCGCTTTATAAAAGAAAAAAACAACTTTTCAAAAATATAAACGTAGAATAAACAAAAGATGAAAAAGGAAAAAAGAGAAGGAATAAAATATAAAAAACACACAAAGATATCAAATTACCGAAGACCAAAAATGAGCAAAAAAAAGAACTGTGCACATGTATGTGGATATATGCCTCTGCGAGTGTGCATAATATAAACAAATATAATCAATGGCGTGTTGTAGAAAAAGAAGAAGACTTAAGTAAGAAAAAAAAAAACAAAAGGAAAAACTAAAACCAATATTTATATATCAGCAGAGTGAAGTTTGCTCTTAAGAACATAATAGCAACCATAACAAGTTTGGTTGTGAAATTTGCTAAGAAGGAAGAGGCTTTTTTAAATACTTTTTTCAAGACTCTTGTGATCTTCTTCTTAAATATGCGACAAAGTGGGCGCTGAAATGTTTAATTTCTACGAACGAGAAGTAATCAAAAGATTCGTTTCTTCGAGTGACATTCTTAAACACGAGGTGCGCTCGGAAAAAAGGCAACTTTATTTTTCTCAAAAAATATTTATTTAATCGTCAATATCTATTTTGTCAACTTAGATAGTGATGGAGTTATGTTAGTGCTTTTTCCAAGCCTCAAAGCATTTCTGATATGCTTTTTGTTTGGTGTGACCTCGAGCTCCCCGAACGATAGAGTTTTTAGCGCTTTAGTCGTGGCCAAATTCCATTCTTCCTTGCGTGTTTTCAGTTTTGGTAATAGGGAAAATTCATCGAACGGCAAATTCGGTAAATACAATGGCTGAGACATGGTTTACGGTCCTGTTTTTGACCAGAAAATCACGAATACGAATGTGGCAATTTCGGAACAAATTTCGTTGCTACACGTTTCTTACCCAAACCATGCTTGTACCACTTATAGACTTTTTTTTGTTCAAAGTAAACTCGTCAACCTTTTAAGTGAGGTGCACTTTTCCACGCACAAAATTTAGATACGAATCTTTAACGAATCTTTTAACGCATTTTTTCCAATAGCAAAAAAATGTCAAGCACACTAAAACATATCTAATCTTTATGTCTGCCAAAAAAAGAATGCTAGGGCGCAAAATGCCTGATAATGTCAACATATGTTGGGAACATGTGGGAACAACAAAAAGAAATTCGAAAATCGAATGTACGGACCCCACGAACTTTGAAAGTCACCTTTTTTTTGAACACACCTCGTACACGACGAAAATGACTCATTCATTTTCTGTGAGGCCATAATGATCATTATGTAGTTTAAAAAACAAAGCTGTTTCTAAAAATATACATTACTAAGCTGATGAATTAGAAAATTTGTGATATCGGGAATTTTTTTTCCCTAATGAAGAAGTAAAATTAATAAAAAATTTTTATTTGAAAAAAGAGCTTTTTGGCAATTCTTTTTTGGATGAAAGGAAAGGCAAGTAGTTAGTAACATTTTAAGAAGTTGCCAAGCGTACGCAAGTTAGAGAGTACATGCATGTAAGATGTCTAAAGTAGGGATCGCACCTATGCATTCGCATTTTTACGTTTACATAGTCATCTTCTTATTGTATTTGCATGGGTAAGTTAAGGATGGCGTGCATTGCTGTTAAATTTGTGTGAAGATGTGTCCATACATAAAATATCTGAAAGCGCGATTAGACTTTAGCAAAATCCATCTAGAAACCTTACCTTGGCCATTTTAAAAATGAGTTTTTCATTACATTAAAATAATTTGCTCTGTTGTTGTAGCTCTACTCACAAGCAATAAACAAAATGTTTTTTTTATAATTTTATTAAATATACGTAAAATAAATGATTTGAAATACGGTGTAAACACAGAAAGAAAATGTTACTAACTTTACAGAAGATTTATCATTTTGGAAATTTGGGAAAAATAAATTTTTATAAAAAAAGCGCTATATTCTAATGAGAGCATTTTTCCAAATGCTGATTGGATTAGAATTGAGTCCATTATAATGAATGTTGTGCTGACCAGTTTGATCTCGACTGAACAGGGTTGACTACTTAGAGACTAACATACACCAATCGCAGTTAAAATATGCTCTGGGTCACGCATTTTAGCTCTGCCAATTTGATTTTAATCTACATATGGGATGCTATTTTTGAAAGTGGTGTAAGTCCATTTGGAGCAAAAAAATTGGTAATTTTTTTAAATAATTATAATATTTATTATTTCAGAATAAAATTTAGAAGGTGTATCGTGTTAAAAACCTCACTCGAATAGATTAACGTCTGCCAACATTTTTAAATTAACTCAAACGCAAACTCTTAAATACCCCGATTCATGAAAAATGCACTTATACCACTTTCAAAAATAGCAGCTCATATGTCTAGAGAAACACGCAGTGATTTTTTTATATTTAGTGAGCATTCAAAATGAAAAAGGTTCAATTTTCAGCCAAAAAATTTGTTGACAAAAAATTTTTATTTCATCTACAGCATTCAGTTAGTTCGCCCTTTTGTGTTCGTACATTTCTTCTTGTTCTTTTTGCTCGAAAATTTTACGCTCGAATGTGCCTGTTATACTGCATTTATCAAAAATAATAGCACACTTTGCACCTCGAGTGAAGCGAAGTGACAAAAAAAGAGAAAGGAAATGTAGACGAATTCGTGATCAACTCTAAAAACATCATCCCAAACTTCTAAGATCCTGATGGAAGGGCTAGCTCTCGCTTATATGGCTCTCAACCTCATATTGATCATCTCGCCGTAGCTATACTTGAAAATGCCTTGAAATGATCATGAACACTTTTTAAAGACATCTGCTAGTGTTAAATAGAATAATAAATGGTCATGGTCTCCGTGGCGGCCAAATGCAGATTAAGCACTAAGATTAACCACTAATTCACAGCGACGGATATTTTTCTGATTGTAGGAGGAAATTCGAGAGTTGTATCTATTTTCGATGTCTTCTCTTCTCTATAGTTCTCTGCAATTTAGGTCATAATACTAATGTGGCAAGCCATTTGTCTCTATGACTGATTGAAGTAATAGTTGAACTCGGAACCTTCGAGGGAGTATCGAGGCAGGTTGTTGGAAAATGAGCTGGATTAACCTTCACACCAGAGGGAAACAATGGTCTGTACCCAAGGTGTTTCATCTGCTATTTCGGGAATCGCGAAACCCCTTTGGGAATATCCCAAAGCCCCGAGGACGGTGACTAACGTTCTTGGTCTGCACTTGAATGTGCCATGACATAAGTGTTAAACAGGTGGTCATGTCAATTATTTAAAAGTGTATTAGAGCAGTTAGCAATCATTAGAGGAGACTAGGAGAGATTAAGTTAGAATTTAATTTAACTTCTCTTTTTGAAGCTGTTGTGGAAAACCCGAAATTTCATGGAAAAATTTGTATTAAATAATGCTTTCTTTGCCACATATCCTATATATTAAGCCAATGAAAAAAAAAGTATTTTTTTTTTTTGAAAAGTCTACAGTGGCGTCACCCCTTAACAAATCAAAACGAGTTTCTGAAATACAAAGATTTTCTTGATCACTTAAGTTGGTTTGACTTAAGGCAATCTTTTTTACACTAACTGAAGAGTTGTCTGTGGAACAATGTTTTGTGGCGTTTCTTCAACCATGTTTAAGTTCAATCATGAGATATTCACACTTTAACCGCTAATTAAAGATCAAGAGATGTAACTTATTTCTCCCTACAAGAAACCGTTCTCAATTGATTTATTAAAGTAAGATCGTAAATTTTATTTTAAATTCTTACCTGTCGATAAGATTAGTAGCAGAAAACGTAGCGAAGACTTAAACCAATTAAGAATATGTCTGATAAATAAAAAAAACTTCATTTATTTATGATATTTCTTCAAAAGCTTCATATGTGCGTATAACTATAACTATGCATTCGTATTGTGCATATTTGCATACCTACATATACACACAACACTGTAAAATATAATCTTAAATGTTTTACAGTAACACGAACAACAGCGAAGAACAAACAGCAAGAGTAGCGTATACGGCAACAGTAATACAAAGTCCAAGGACAAGTTTTATAAAGTGACAAGTATGTCATAAAAACCAATCTTATGTTTGTGTACATGTGATTCTGCGTGTGTGCTTTTATGTGTGTGTGTGTGTGTTTGTGTAAAAGAAATTTATTAAAAATTATGAAAAAAATTTAAAAAGTTTTATTCGTCTTAAGACGAATCTTGGATACATACATCTTTCGAATCGGTTGCGTATATTATGATGATGATAAGGATAATATGACGTAAGAGTTGCATTTGAATACCTTTTCTATAAGCCCGACTTTTGAGCCCATTTTCTTAGAGTATTCTTAAATAAGTCGGCGAAATAATAAATTTTGCATTAACGTCTCATATAAAATTTAACCTTTGAAATCTTGTTAGTATACAGATGCATTTCTTGATCTATAAAAATCTCTTTGGCTTTCATAAATCAATCTTTAGTAGTCTTTTGATTCCCTACTACACAGACAGATAGACATAATTATATCAATTCACAAGTAGATACTTTATAATGGCTTGAGATATTACAAAACGAAGGACAAACTTAGTCGACCTTTCACGCTGCTGCTTACGAGAATTACGTATTAAGTAGAAAACTTACTTATGTCATATTAAATTTATAAAAGATCTATAAGCAGTATTTAATCTTCAAGAGCAACAAATAGGATTTCTTAAAATTCAACTAAGTGGGTGGTCGATCAAATATATACAAAATTTTTGATTGAAGAAACAAACAAATTTTTTTTTATTTTAAAGAGTAACAAAAAGAAATAAAAATCATTCAAAATCATTGAAAAAGAACTAATTTGCTATAGAGATAAAATCTTTCGAACTCTATTACTTTTTTTGGTTTTGTAATAACAAGATGAAGATTTAGATTTAAATGAATGGCATGATAAAATATCTTTCGTCATGAGGATAGGAAAACATTTTTCCTTTTGATTAAACTTGTCTGCATAATAATTTGCCGATTATTACTAATTAAGACAACTTTACATAATTCTAAGTAACATTTATCCGAAACCGTTTATTTATTCCACAACTATTTTCTAATAATATCATTAATCATTCCACTAGACAGTAACTTGTTACGACATCCTAACTCAGCAGTGCTTCGGCCTACACTCAACGAGACTGCTTCAACTTTTGTATTCTATTTCTTCAAAACTTTTGTATTGAATCGTAGAACACCCTCAAGGCTACCTGAGAAATTTAGTCTTTAAGCGAATTTTTGTTGAGATTACTCGTGCGAGAATATCGAAAACATTGTTGTTGCTTTATTTATAGATTCTGTAGGCTTTTTTGTCATTTATTATTACACAAAGAAAAAGCGTAAGACAAGCGACAAAAGAAATCTTTTACAATTTCGTACAATTTTGGAAATGAAAATTCTTCGCTTATATTTCATTTTTATTAATAAAATAATAAAAACTATTTCAGTAAATTACAACATTCATAACCCACGGAAAATTATCACGATTTCAAAAGTAAACTATTTTCAGTTTTGAGTTCGATATTTTGGTGAAGATCAACTAATCGTTTTAGAATGAATTAATGGCTAGCAGACACAAATAGTAGTATCTTTTTTAAAATCCATCACTGAAGTGTTACGGTAAACTAAATTTGTTATTCCGTTTACTCCAATCCGAAGTAACTGTCGCGCTACTATTGTATCTCAAATGTGCTTGAAATTTTCGACCAATTTATCTATATACTCTTGTCTGCCCTTCAAGTTTTTCAAACTTGACAAAAATAAATGTCAACAAATAAGAAATTTATGTTCGGCCGTGTTGAATCTTTTATATCTATCACCTTAAACTTAAAAAAAATCTCAAAACACTGTAATATTTCGTGGCACGTTTTCTCCACTTTTATGTGTTATATTGCATAGTTTATGAATAGAGAGCAAAACACCCAGAAAACAGAGATATTTCAGTTTATTTTCTACTACAAACGTGTGCTTTAACTGATTTGACCCATTTCCGTTACCAACGCATGCGCAAGAACTTTCATTGTTTTCTGCCAAACTTGATCCAAATGTCTTCATTTTTGTGACCGGGAATGTGGTTATCGCAGACATTATACAAATAAGCAGACAGACACATAGACAGACCTACGGACGGACACACCTTGGCGGATTCCAAATTTGATACAGATATATATATACTTTGTGGGGTCTCTTAAGCTTCATTCTGTTTGACTGGGTAAGCCTTATATCACTTTAGAGATTCATATTAGATTTTTCAACACACAAAAGGAGTCGTTTAAAATTTTTCGCAATAGAATCATTCTTTTACGCAATGTGTAGCAGTTATTTCAAGCGAAAAAGTTTGTTAATATCATTTAACAAAGACATCTGAATTTACTCTAAGGTTCCAACAATATAACTTAGTTATACCTTCACCGTGCAAACCACACCATCACTTAACGTCGTTGAACCACCATTTCACTTGGGCTTTCATAGTCCAAAATTTCGCGTGGTTACGTACCTAGTCGCATGGCTATGATTCTTATCATTCAGAGAGAGTCTACTAGTGTTTATCGATATACTACATTCCTCGTTTTACTTTGTGAAATGATATCGTAATGACAGAAGTACGTCGATGGTTTTAAAATGAAGACAATTTTAAAATGGCACCTCTTGCTGCAAGACTCTGCATAATGCGCCCTGAAATCCGCACGTAATTGGCAAGAACCTGAAACATATAAGAAATATCAAAAGTTTTGAAATTCTTTTCTATAGACCTTATGAGGACTACTCGTCATGGTTGGATGCCATAAGTCTAATTCAAAAGTTAGATATTTAGATACCTATAAGACCTTCGGTTGAAGAATTAATAAAGAGAAATGTGTTCTGCGGTAAGTACTTTCATTAAAATGCGTACCAAAAAGCAAAGGCTGCACGTACAATACATGAAATTTGAAATTTCTTTAGCTTCATTTTAGACTCTAAATAAGAATGTTCCAACCGTCGACCGATTAAGAATGATAAAACCAAAGTCTCCCCTAAGTTTCAGAAATACTTGCATGATGACGTAGTAGCTTGCAGCTTACCAACTTGGTAGCATTAGTTGTAAAGGTTGAGATTATTATTATTATGCTTTCCTAGCTTAGGATCTTATGTTATTATTATTAACGTGGATATGAAAAGCAAAACATTAAAAGGCATTCGAATATTTTTCGAAGTATATCTTGAATAGAATTCTTCGGCTTTCACTAAGGAAAACCTTTCCGTTATCCATTTATATAAGAAAAGCAAAGAATATAAAAAAAAATCGGATTAAAATATTTTAAGCTCACACCATGAACTTCAACTTGATTTGACTGACTTACTGACTTGAGCTCAATGGAAACCGTAACATAAAAGCAATAGAAAGGAGAACACAACGAAGCCATAAAAAAGTGATTTGAATGAACAGCTTTAACGTTATTATTGTGCGTTGGCATAAAAAAAAAATAAAAAAACGTTATAGCTATACACATAACTATACACAACTATACACTCTAAGCGGTTAAAAGGAACAATAATAACAAAGTGAAGATATTTAAAAAATTTGAAAAATTTCAAATAAATCAAATACTTTCGGTATATTTCAAAAAGCTTGCAAGATCAATTGAAGAAACTATATACCCTTTGAAATGCCTTAGAACGCTTGGTGTATTTGTAATCGAAATTTAAATCCAATTTATTTACTGATAAGAGCTTCGTTGGCCCTTTTTCTTCTTCGTAATTTTATCATTTCATTTGTATTATCCGGCATGCGTCATAGCACGGACACATGGACTACCTTATAGCCTAAGGAGTGCAACTGTGAAGCCAGCATAGCCGGTACAGTTCACTTTAATTATGATTGGCCTATGGACGCAGCTACAATGGCCGGTATTGGTCGGTAAACACATAACACTTCTTCAGCTGCGGCCTTCTTTCTGCTTTTTCTTTCTTTCAATTCTTTCTTCACGATCATCGCCATAGTTACGGATGTATAGAGGATATCGTTATACTAAATTGAACTTTTATCAATGATTTTCATTTCTAATATACAATAAATAAATAAATACATCCTCATTATAATACAATACTCAATACTCAATAAGTTCGTAGGATCACTAATTTTTTTTTCTCCATTTCGCCTTTGTTGTAGACGATTTGCGACATTGTGCATTTCGTTGGTGTTATGTGCCCCTCTGTACTGCTATACACTGTTATGTACTGTTACGTATTATCGATCTTTTTTGTCCTTTTTCAATATAGTCGAATATCATACCATGCGTACCCCAAAATACGGACGCGATATATAAAGACATTTGTGTATAAAAAGAGATATAAAAAGCAGACATAGAGAGAAAGAGAGAGAGAGAGAGTGAGAGGTAGAGAGAGAGAGAGAGAGAGAGAGAGAGAGAGAAGAACATAAATCTCTCTAGAAATTTTTCCGATTTAAAAAAAAATATGCGTTGAAAGCATCAGCTGGGTGTGACAACGTGAGAATCGGAGCAGAAGTAAGAATCGAAGGGCGAATACGAAAACAAATAAATTAGAGAACTTAGGAAAAATAAAGAAAAACGAAAAAGAAATACTCTCCCAAAAACAACTTTAACGACATAACTGAAACTCATAATGACAACAAGAAAAGAAAAAATAAATATACGCACATTTCCAACAGCAAATGCAAAATAACAACAACAATAACGATGAGAGCAACAAAATGTTATGCATTGTAATTTGATACTTTCATAAAAAAAAAAAAAAATAATAAAAAAATACCCGCCACCCAACCATAAAACTCTACAAATGAAGGCAGTCACTTGAATACGACGACGATGACGACGACGACGGCAATAACAAAAACAACAACAACGTAACGACAGTGATGACGATGACGTTGTCTACATACATACACACAACAAAATGTACATCAGCGCTTAAACAAATGGAAAAAAAGAATGTTCTGTTCCTGTGTCGTATGCGTTTGTGTGTTTGTGTGCGTTTGTATGAATGTATATATGCATGGGTATGTGTGTGTGTTTAAATGTATACACAATTATAAAGATATAAATATACATAGGCATGTTTGTGTAGGTTTGTTTGTAGATTTCTCAGTCAAAAAAGCAGTCACAGCGATCTCCATATGCTTCCAATACTCAATTCACTTTACAGCCAGCCATCAGGCACTTACTTACTACAGGCTACGAATACGCTCGTAAGGGCCATTATTATCAAAAAGGAATAATACACACATTTATTTACCTATAAACACATTCACACGTACATCTACATATGCAATGTGTAAATACATACAACAAAAAAAACAAGAACAAAAACGAAAACAAAAAGAAAAATAGTAGTAGTGCGAGGGTAAAAATTTTGTGGCCATATCGTTAACATATTAAATGATAAAGACGACTAAACTAAAGGATAAAGCTGCCGTAGAAGCCTTCAGAAAGCAACTATATTTAGATCAAATCTCTTGAATCATCATCAGTGTCAATGAAATATAATTAGATGTAATTGAAAGTTTTTTCGCCATAATTCGAATTTCAAAAACCTCCCATTGATGTTTGTCAAGAAATTTCATATTTTTAAGAGTTATTGAGTATATTTATAAAATGACGAAAGGGAATCCTTTAGAAGTTCAATAAACATTTTTCAGGCTTGTTATTCATTTTACGAACTATTTTTTTACGAACAGAAGAAAGTGAAAAATATAATAAAAAAAACCTCTTACATGCTATTCGGAGTTCTTTTCCTGCCAAAAAAAAATAATTCATTTAAAATAATTTATTTAAAATTTCTTTTAATGTTTATACAAAATATGTCATTAAACTTTCCATTCCAGTAACATTTAAAGAAAAACATTAAAATTTATTAAAAGTATTTCAAGACAAGAATATAAATCCAAGAATTTTTATTGTTAGAGTGAATAAGAGACGATTTCTTTAGAGATCTGGATTTAAGTGAAATAATTGGCAACTTTATTTGTTCCAAATATCAATGGATTTATTGCGAGAGGTGACTATTAAAATAAAACCAGTTAGGCACAAGAAACCTTTTATTTGTTATTCTTTTATTAATCTTAGTAACTTAAGGTTTATAGCAGATTCAAAGATTCAAATGGTTATCTTGTGACTATTTCTGTATTAATCCTTCAAATATTTCTGCCAAGTTTCATATGAACATCTCGCAAAGTTATAAGCTTTCGTCTGTTGTTTGCAGTGAGGATTTTGACGGTCTTTGAAATCTTTGATAATTTTTGAAAATTTTTATAGCAACTTTTTGAATTTTATGAAAGTAGTCCATCACCTGACTATGCCACACTCATCACCTAATAAACTAAAGAAGCCGAGTCTAGTTGAAATCAGATATTACTTAGAATAATGAATTTCAGTTCAGGCTTGGAAAAATTTGCTAATATCGATCTATGGCGCTCGCCATTCACAGTAATAGTATCTCGATTCTCATTCATTCTCGAAAAAGTAAGTAAGTAAGGACCGATGATGTTGTCAGCTTAAGAATCACACTGAACGGAATATAAAAACGTTTCTTGAATAATGTTCGGACTGGATTCATGCTTTTTTTTATTATTCGAGATGAAAGTGCCTCTCGTCTGTTTCTTTAAGTCAATGTCAGCAAATTTTAAACGTTTACGGTGATTCAATAGGTTTAAATCTGACTGAGAGCAATTTTTTAAAGATATAGTTCCAAATTCTTCGTCAATTGAAATCGCAAACAATATCAATTCTTGAGAACCCTTTTGCGTCGATAGAACTTAATTATAAGCAGCACTTACTTGAACGGCAGCGATATCTTTATTCCTTCGAACATTTCTTTACTTTGCCGACACAATTGCATCGTGCTCGAAATTATCAATAATACTACGAATAATGAGCACAGCACGATGGTAGTCACGAACGTCAATTGTGCATGAAAAGTTCCAACATGAAAACAATTATAATACTTCGATAAACAATTTGAATAATTTCCTGTCTGGATATAAAAATTCAAATTCAATCATTTGCAACATATCTCCTCTTGTAGTAAATTTGCGAACCATACGCAGCTAATAAATTTAGAACGATTTTGAATACTTAAAATATTGGATCAATGTCAAGTAGAAGTCATATCACTCCTTTCGAAAAAGCTCCATATACTATATTTACTTCTTCTTCTACTTCTACTTCAACCTTCTGTGGTATAAAAAGATAAACTTTGGAAATTTAGAACGCTAAGCTTAGACACTGTCTATTTGAAAAATGATGATATTTTTTTAGTTTGCAGGATGACAGCGTTTCGATTATATTATATATGAAGTAAAATTTTATGCCATTGCAAGCGAATAAAATTTTTTAATTGATTGCAAGTATGTGAACAATTGAGTTACAAATTTTGGAAAGAAAATCGATTCCAGGTAGTAATGCATGTTTTCAACTCAAAAGCTGTGAAGCAGATGTAAAATGGCTTGTAGATAACAGAGTGATGATTAAAGAAAAAATATTTTAACTATTCGTGGTTGCTTTTCTGCTCTTTAGAGAAAGCGGAGTAAATGAATCACAATTCTTTGAAAACGAAACTGAAAACACCCATATATGGAGAGGTTTGCATAATGATTGCCTTGCATTTTGAAAACGTTTGTTTTCGAATAATTTGGCGAAATACGATAATGCGAAGATAGCGTAGATAATGAAAAGATGGTGTAGAGAATGCGAAGATAATGTTTTTCTTATCACATCATCTGTTTCTAACGTGATTTTTCAAACCATATGTGTCTTACAAAAAGTCGCAAACAACAACTGACTTTACTGCATTTAACATGTTTGTTGCAATAATCAAATTAAACAACTAAGGTATCGTAAATTTTTTCAAAAAAGTAAAATTTTGCGATGACAGACGTAATGGACGCCTGTCGGAATTTTTATGCTTTGCAATGAGACAAAATTTTGATGCTTTTTCAAAAAATAAAAATAGATATTAATTTTTAAAAAATGATCTCATGTTCTTATTAAAACACCGGGTTAGTTGCATGCTCTTGTAATACGCATTAAAGTGGAAAAGTTTTCCTTGCAAAAATACTTGAATCAATGGTATCTTGTACATATGCTACCACAAGGCTAGACTTGATTTAAAGAAGTAATATAAATCGTGTTAGCTGAGGCAATTTTCTGTGAAAAATTTTTGACATCTTATCTTACGATATTAACTGAATAACGTTCAAGATTTTTGATCATAACGCCATGAAAAAAATTTATAATTAACGACAGATTTATCTTTTAAAAATTATATAAAGAAACAATTTTTTTTAAATAAGCTTTTATTTCAATCACGTTTATGTGACTACTACTACGAACAATTGGGGCGTTCAATATTTTAATTTATACGAAATGTGATTTTTCAAACGCATCAATTTTTTATTTTGAAAGGAATTTTTTTACATAATTTATTTAGAGAAGTTTTTGTTTTTCTGTTTCTCTTTTGAAGAAGATATCATTTTCGATGCACTTATCGAACTTTAGATCTATATAAATCAAGCTCTAGTTTATCCAGAATAAATAAAAATTTATAAAAAATTGGTTCGCTTATGATGTAAGTCAACAAAAAACGTCAACGAAAAATTTCAAATAATTTGACATCCATGTGAGATATCCATCGATTTAAAATGAAACACAAACATTATCATATATTCTTGTTTTGCAGCTCACACATGTCTTATAAACTTATAAACATTCCGAGCAGTATTTAGCATAAAAATGAGAGAATAAACTATTATACCATGAAACTATTAAACCATTAAAGTATCAAAGTATAAATGAAATTCATTTTTTCATATCACACTTCAGTTTTCTATAGTTAATTAGTTTTTTTTCTTATTTTTTTTTTTTTTTAAGTAATTCGATCCTGCCAAACACTTTTATATGTATATTTGAATAAAAATTTTGCAAATGAAACCCCAAAAACGTCGACCAAAACCAAAAATAAAAAAACCGGGTAATCACTCAAATGTGTTATGATTTTCTATCTCATTCTATCTTACATATCATATAAGTGTGTATGGACGTACACTTGTGGCTCTTTTTAGCATATGTCTATATGACAGTGTTAGTAAACATTTTGAGATCTTCGCTTTTGTCGCTCAAAACATAAGAAAACTCTAAAGAGCTGGAAAAGCACCTTACGGTTGATGATATCAAGCATTGCCGTGCCTTCATCACTATTTTAAAACTATACACAAAAAAGAGGGAAATCAGCAGCGAAAAGTCCTATTTTAATGTATTAATTATTATAATAATAAAAAAAGCATTTCTCGTTTTTAAAGATTATGTTACAAGAAGAAGGGACTTTAAGTATTAAATTACTTAACAAAAAACAATATAAACCCGTTGATGTAGTAGAAGAGATTAATATAAAAATTTTTAATATTTTTTTTAAAGTCAATTTCTCTTTCTCTCCCTCTGCCTCTCTCTCTCTCTCTCTCTCTCTCTCTCTCTTCATCTGTCTCTCACTTTGAATTTTTTGTATTTAATAAACATAACAGTCATAATAATTATTATTAAATATTAATATAAAAAAAGTCAATTAAGTGCGCTTTGAGTCGAATTATTGGTACGCTCCCATAACTTCAGATAAGTCTTTAGTAACTTAGAGAAAACGTGAATAGTTGCTATAGGACGAAGGTTTGTAATTGTTATTGATTTGATGTTAAGAATTTTTTAGGTTATTTCAGGTTTTATTTGGATTTTTTAGTATAACTCAACTCGATCTATTTAACTGACGGCAAAAACGAATAATTTCATCCTTTCATACAAAGACGAACAATCAAAGTTGTGGCGCCAGAGAATCTACTGATCAAATATGTTCTTAATAGAATTTCAGAGTTCTACACAAGAAACAACAAAATTGTTGTACCTTCAAGTTTGAATGGTGGTGGATATAAAAATTGTTAATTCTTTTAAAACAAGTTGAGAAACATAATTTGTAATAATTAGAGTAGATGGGTTGGTTAAGAGTAATACAATTGTTTATGCACATTCTTTCGTTCCTATTGTATTGCAGCCACTTGAAGTGTCACCAGTAATCATTGGTTTTAATTTTATTGTGGTATTGGTTGTGTGTCTCGTTTTCACTTCTACGCTTTATTCATCACGTGGATATATAACCATATATATGTATATACATGTATATATGGTATGTAAGTCAATGCATTGCATTTGTAATCAAACACCTAAAGTGCTTCCAGAATGTATGAAAAACAATTGTTGTCAATTGTTGTGCTGTCTACTCTCTCGCATTGTTTTATATATTATAAACAACTTATTCCAAAAATATTGTGTTTAATGTTGAAAGTCAAGAGGTTTACTGTTACATAAATAAAAATACCCCAGAGATCACGTTATACAGTAATATGTAGTCACATATGCTTTAATAATACGTTTTAGTCAACGCGAAGGTATTTAAATTTGAAACTGAGTAATCTTTTCATATCTATTGAGTTCTGTTTATTGACGAATTTCCTTCCGGTTTGAATGTAAAAATAAAGGAAAGTACACAGAGAAAAATTTCTCTTAAGGAGATGCTTCATAAGAAGTACCAATAAACAAAGCAACTTAAAACATTATAATCGAGCAGAGTCGACCAATTACTCTAATACAATTTTTCATCTACTTTCGTAAACGAAAATAATTTTTAAGTAAAAACGTCATGTTCATGGATGACCTTATAGGGAAGGAAAGCTACAAGGATGAACTAAGCTATTTCAAATTTAGCAAATTTAATTTTTCTGTCTGTCTTCAAATCCTAAGAATTAAACTTATTATAAGAATCCTACTGCAAAATTCCAGCTTTTAACGATTTTCATCAAAAAATATTAGAAATTACAAAGTTTTTCGCATAAACGCTCTTTTCAAATGAGGCGTTGTAGGGCGAGTGTTCGTAAAAGTGGTACGATCAAATCCATTTTCAATAGCGTTGGACTAACGCACGTATCCAAAATTTGCGAACTATAGGTTCAACGCAAGAATTCATGGGCAGACATCTGGCAGACGGGCAGACGGACAGACAGAGTGGGTTAAGTCGATTTAGAAAATGGCTCTGAATCGAACGGTATAATTAAAAATGATTCTATCTTAAGAACTTCTGGATGTTACATGTATCTGGGTGTTGTATATAAACCTTAATGCAACCTGTATCACTTCTGGACTTCTGGTGTAAGGTGTAAGAAACTCGGTAACAAAGTAAGGTGTCTTTTGTGAGGATGACCATAGGCAGATTGACTGTATGGATTAGAAGTTAAGGAAACATTTTAAAAATAATCTGAATTATTTATTTATTTATTTATTTTTTTTACTATTATGAAAGTCCAAAATTGAAAGGAACTCCTTTTTCAGACCTGGATTCGAAGTGAATTTATGGAAAATTTCCATTTTCATTCTGAATTTTAGTGACCTTATTAATTCGTCAATTGATTTGCAAATATGTCCAGATGGACTCAGAATCTTATCTTATCAGAAATGTTTGTACATTAACGTGCCCGCTAGGGGTTTTTCTTCTTTTAGTTGCTACAAACGAAAAACTGCATTTAATATAAATTAAAGATAACGAACAGGAATAGAATAAATGCGGGTTATTTAAGAAAAAAAATACGCTTAGAGGTATTTGTACGTCCCTGTGGAGGAAGGAAATGAGTGACAACGATTGCGTCTTCTGTCCTGTTACAGACATTTCTACTTATTCTTGTGATTACGATATTGGAGTATATCAAGCCTTTAATAGATGAGTTATCAATTAATGATAACATGGTTGTGATTTTTCATAAAAATAGGGATTTGTCGTATCTTGAGGGTGTCTGTGGAAAAAGGCATTTTTTGGTATCATCGTATGGAAGATTGGAAGGAATGGAAGAACTGCTCAGACATAAATCACTGATTGAAACGAGCGATAATTAGAAGAGAGAATGCTTGCTGAATAAAGCGGATGTGATAGCGCAGTACAGCGGTTTTAGCATTAGTTGAACCCGGTTTGCAATATGTTACCGATGCCAGAAAATTGTCTTCTGGATTTGTATTTAAAGTGTCTCTTATAAACACTGATCCAACTACATTAGTGTTTGTGCGTAATATTCCTAAGCAAAGAATTCGTTGCGTTTGAGAAGTTCGCCGAAGACTCGTTTGCTCATAGAAAGGATCCATAGGTATTTGATCTTACTATTGTTCTTGAATTTCGGTCCCCACATATGACTCTGTGCGTTTTTCGTTTTTACGGTTTATTGAATTTTCATTGCTGAGAATTATCGATAAATTTCAGCTTTAGTTTTTTTCGAATTAAGGGGAAATAGTAAAGTTTACACCGCTCTGCTGTACTTCTGATTAGTACTCTCTAAATCAGGTGTTAAAACCAAAGACGAATTATGTTTTTTTCTATTGTTCGAACTAATTATTGAAATCATGATTATAAGCCTTAAACTTAGCCTTTAAAATTAAAATTGTCCTCAAATATATTACTTTATGTTTACTCTTGTTAAATCTAATTCGAAAAATCGATTTAATTTGCCTCTACAAAAAAGCTGTTAATCTTTATCATTCACGGCCACTAGAAATACTCGTAACTGCCAAAAAATGTCACTACTTTGGTTTAGTGCGACATTAAAATGTTGAGTGCATTATTATATAGACATTATGTTAAATGTGTGTTTGTATGTTACATAATTTCAGTTACCGCTGAGTCGAATAGAAAAGAAACGCGACTTCCGTTTGGCGTAACTGGATTCAATTCTCAGTGCGGTAGACTATAATTTAATTACGATTGCCCTTTAGCCGCAGTTTCAATCAATGATCAATCGGAAAAGGGGTACTTGCCCATCGAACATTCCAAACGAACTGCCATATACCCTATATCTCTCTCCGAACTTTTTTCTCACCATCGCCGCGCTTATACAAGCATAGGGTACATTTTGCAAGTGATGGAGAAATACATTAAAAAGGAAAAAAAGGCAAAATAATAATGAAATCGACTTAAGTTTGTTTACTTAAATAGCGCGAACGCCGTTATGTTCTTTCCATAAACTTGGGAACTAAAAGTTTCAGAATCATATTTTTATTATACTTATTAAAACCTCTAGTCTCCAGCCAAGGAGTCTTATAACATATATTTCGTTCGAAACCAATGCTTTATGAATATGCATATGGTTGTATGGTTTTTTGTTTTTTCTTGTTCTGTGTTACACAACTACCTACTGTGTATAAGAAAAGGCGTTAAATTTGTCACAAACGACAAAGCAATAAAATGCTAAATAGTTTTTTTTGCCTTTTTGGCACAGGAAAGTCACGATTCAAGTATTTCTCACTAAGTTAATAAAGAGAAACACAAACACATTACAACAACACAAATTGAAGGAGTTGAAAAACATTTAAGCGCATACACAACAAATTTGTAATGAAACATGAAACACTGGAACAAAAACATTAAAAAAATAAAAAATTAAAGTTAAATTAAGAAAAAAAAAACGAAAATAAAAATGAAAATAAAAAACAACTACAATAAAAATCTTGTTAAGAAACGACAAAAAAAACTTGTCGCCTGTTGCAGCCCAAAACATTTACAAAATATGTGCTCGCGCGGATGCAAGCGAAACATAAGAAAGAAAACTTGAAAGATTTTGCACAAAAGAAAAAGAAAGGCTAGCAAGAGCAAGCGAGCAAGCAAGCACGACGTACTTAAGACACCAGACAGACTGACGCATAAAGATAAACTTAAAAGCAACTACACAGTAATCGATCGAACGAGAGAAGAGAACGGGAACCGTTTGAAGAACGCATTTAGCATGCAAAGCCCAGAACTGGAAGCTAAATAAATATGTATGCATGCATTTGTGTATGTATGCATGTATGTATGCATATACATATACATATTCATGTAGATGCACACGCATTCACTTATCTTTATACGACTAAATACGAATAAAAATGTATGTATTTCTGTGACTTATGTAGATGTAATAAACACTTATGTGCCTATGGATTGTGTGCCTCTTAAGATTACAAAGTGCAGCTTCTTCTTTATCTCAAGACAATCATGGTTAATTGTAGTTTAGCAGACAAGCATAAAAATTCTGACACAGAAAAGAGATCGACAACCAGAAAACATATGTGTCGCGTACTTAACAGGTTGGAAAGAAAGTCATGTCGAATTTTTAGTCTAAAGAGCGTATATTTTTTTTTTTTTTTTTTCAAAGAATAGAATATATTTGTAGCGCTGTCTTAAGTGCATACCAGTAATCATCACCATCACTCAAAGCCAGAACACAGTACGGCTTCTCATTGTTCCTATTCCTGAAAGCTTTACTATATAAAGAGCTTCGCACAAATTTCAAAATAATTGAGCGATTTGCTCATCAAGCTGCCGTTCCAATTATTTTTAAATGGTAAAATAACTTCAATATTGATTGCTTGGTATTTTGTTTTTGAAGCATTCTAATGTTAGATTTTGTTTGTGTTTGTCGTATCCTCCCTTTCAAACGAGGTTAATACCTTCCCTTTATAAGGAAATTTCAAAATTTTTTTTTACGATCACTCACTCATGGTATGTCGTATAGTATGTGCAAACATAACAGGGAGAAAGAAGTGTGGAAAGAGCGATAGAATGGGGCTGCAGCTTGTGAGGCTTATGCTCGTTCGGTAAATTTAATGCTTTTGCGATCCACTTTTCAGTATAGCAGCATCCCATATACGTCTATAAACACGTTGATAGTTGGAAACAATTAGGAAGAGGGAGACATATTTTGCTTGCAACCTCTTAGGCGTGTGCCCAAGTGGTAAGTGTTATAACTTTAACGATCCAGCATTCATTGCACTTGTGGCCACATGCCAACCGTAATTAAAGTATATTCTACCAGATTGTGAATTGATTGAGAGATAGTCGTCCACTAGGCTGTACGATAGCCACACACCGTAACTAGTATTATATGGCAAAGAGAAGTCATTCAATATATCACTGAATGTCCCACCTTCAGACTATCCACCTAGTTATATATGATCTTGCCAATGTGTACATAACATAAATTTTGTAAGACTTCAAAATTTCGAAATATAGGCAAATAAGCTAATTGTCAAAAGTGCCACTTTTCCCGTCTAGTTCGAGAACAAACGCTAGAGGTAGTTATAGATAATGAAAAAGGTATACAATGTTGAAAACCATTGATAAGGGAAAACAAATACGACGAAAGCATAACAATAATGCAAAATTTATACGTTCTGATAATCCAAACTATATAGAACCATATGTGACAAGCAGCCAATTTCCAATACCTTCGACAAAGTCGAATATTTACCACCTCAAGTTCGTGCTTTATAATCAGAAGATTGGAGTTTATGATGACCTTCAGCAAATTTAAAGGAAACCATGCCTAAGGATTCTTACCGACAAAATCTTATGAAATTTAGCTGAACGTAAAAGAGAACGTGAACCGAATATGTTGTTAGGACGATTTTACAGTCTAACAACGCTCGGTCACGTATTACCAAACTCGTCAAAATAAGAAAAAACTGATTTAAAATTCACTACCCGTCCTGAAGTGTTCATCAATTATTTCTCCTATTGAATAGAACTGACATATGAAGCAGAAGATGGATAGGCTTCCTAAGCAGCGTTTCCATTCTTATGACGATACGAAAAATAGTAGCTTCAAAAAAGCAGACGTATTTTATTCTCGTAGTTCATATATTGGGAAACGAAAAAAATAATAGCTACCGCAATGGCCAGCCTAATTTATATTCGGTTTACCCAAAACCCTCAAAATCCTCAAAATCCACAAAACCCCTTCAAAACCTGTTTCACGAATGTAACATCAATGGCACGTATCGCCATAACTGATTGCTTAAAAGAAGTCACAATACCGAGAGATATTGTTCAAGGTAATCATAACGCTGTTTAGTTACCGAACTTTAAATGCTTTCTCTCCCGCCTAACATATCTAGATAGAGAGAGAGAGAGAGAGACATATTTTCTTCTTTTGTATTTGAACGTAAACAAGAAAAAAACTGATACACAGTTATAGAAATGTATACAAATATAAAATATATTCGCAATACAATGGTGATCTTTTGCATTAAAGACTTCATATGCGA
Source organism: Glossina brevipalpis (assembly GCA_000671755.1). Taxonomy (NCBI): domain Eukaryota; kingdom Metazoa; phylum Arthropoda; class Insecta; order Diptera; family Glossinidae; genus Glossina; species Glossina brevipalpis. The sequence goes on from KK351014.1 coordinate 4,325,514, forward strand.
ATTACTTTTTTACGGAGATGTAAATGGCATAGAGTCAAGCATTCCCTTTAAAGCTTCACCAGCACATTACTAAGGAGCATTCAATTGAAAAGCAAACTAAAATTTGCCTATAAACGATAAATGTTTATCATATGTTTTATATACGCGCATAGACACGCACACCCACATACATGCCCAGCCATATATATGTGCTTCCTCTTTTTGTTTTTTGCAATTAAAGTCGTTAAAGTGTCTAGAGATTCAGTAGACAAATAGCGTAAGCAATCCCTATGTTTTATGATTGTGAGAAAATTCATTTTTTGTTTTTTTTTTTTTCATTATGATATAACAGAGACCATATGCAGAGTAGCTTCTGATAGCCATCTAACTGCATACATACACATGTACATTCAAAAAGAGAGGGCAAAAGTGCATATTAACCAGCGGTTGTTGTAACAAGTGTCTTTAGATGGGTTATGATGGTTTGTTTTTTATTAAACGTTTTATATGCATTTGATGTTGCTTATGTTTTTTCCCTTTTTTCTTTTTTTAATAATTTGTTATAATTGTTATTATATGCAAATTGAATTTGATAGAATATATATGTCAAAAACAAGCATTTGTTTTGTGAAGACGTTACTGTTTTCCTCTATTTCCCGATAGGAAACTTTAATTAATTAAAATAAATATGTTCATGTGTATGTATGTGCATGCAAAAGAGATGTTGGCGTACTCTTTCAATTGAATAAAAATACAAAAAAAAAACGAATAAAATATTATACAATAAAACTTCTTAATCACATATCAAATATCAGGGAAATATCAGCGAAAGCGCAGCTTGCCAACGTTTGTCTTCAATAATTCGATTCCTTCTATTACTTGCGAAATCTCCTTGAAAATTTTTTTAAGTTTACTTCGAAACATCTCGAAATTCAAATAACTTTCAAGATTGTTAAAAAACCCAAAGAGAAACAAAGGAGTGACAATAAAGAAATAACGGAATCAATGATTTTGCACTCGCCTTTTATCACGACTTTATATTTGGATGATAAGCTAATTTCCTGAAGATAATTTCCTGAAAGTTTTTCTTTGTAAAGTAACATAAGCAACTATTATTATATAACGAGTCATTCCTTCCATGCTTGTTTATCGCTACCGAGGGTTGGAATAGAAGTTTTGTGTTTACATATGAATCCATATTAAATGCAAAGCATTTAATTAGAACATAATATGTTTCACTTTTTTCTAATGTTTCCATTATTAAAAAAGGATAGCATGACATTTGCAGGAGTCACTAAACAAAAGGCATGACTTTTACTAAGAGAACAAAAGCTTACTTAGCGCGCGCGTATTGCGTAAGAGAGTTACATATACTCGTCTTAGATTAGTTGCTAGTGAAGTTGTAAGCGACTAAACGTGTGCAAGCAGACTGTTGCTATTCGCAGCCGCAACAAATTTGATTTGTTTGACAACTAAAAAAACAAAATAAAATAAAAAAGTAAAAAAAAGTACCTTTTCTGCTTTCCAAAGCCGCTGCCTTTCTATGCTGCTACATCATCGAGTAGATAAAAAGGGCAACTTTTACTCGGAAGACTAGAGGGCAATTCTCAGTGCGGTAGCCCGTACTTTAATTACGATTGAGGTTAAAGGTTAACACGTAATAGTTGGACATAGACGTCTAGATCTGCCGCTTCTTTCCGACCGTCGTCCTGTTTATACACGTACAGGAGACATCTCCTTAGTAATGGATCATACATTCTAAAAAAAAAATTCTTCGTATCTTATTATTGCTCTATATATTAAGAAAATTAAAAATTGGAAGACGCAAAAGACTTTTTCCGCAGGCGTAACGTTACAAAGGCTGGAATTCTTTATTTTATTTAGGGAGAACACTTAATTTTCATCATCTCGATGCAATGCATCAGAATTGCACAATATTTTATTAACCTGGGAATGTCTGTTAGTTCGTTAGTTACAATAGTTTTTTTTAACTGGTTCTAATGTGAGAGCACGTCTCTCTTAAACACTATAACCTACTATATCTTTTATAGTTGTAGACGAACCATAATTAATATTTTACTGAAATATTCGATGGTTTTTATAAATACTTGCATCAAGTCTCCGACTTGCTGCAGTTATGTAAGACATCGATTGCCTCTTACGATCATGGTCGAAGACTGATCACCCCCATTTTGAAATTTAATCTGCGATCATTAACTAGAAGTGTAAAAGTTAAATATCAATTTTTAAAACATAGGGACGAACAGGGTTAATTCAACTAAGAATTTCACACATCTAAAGCCTTTTTATATCTTAGAGATACTCTGACGCCCATTTCTGGATAAAAAACGCAAGTAAAACTCTAGTACGCCTCATTCCTCGACTTTGACTAGAAAAGTCAAAATTTGAGGACAAAATTTTAGTGTGCATAGGCAGTGAACATACTCATTTAATATGACTTTCACTTGATATTCATTACAATACAATACGATTAGAAAAATTTTAAAAGATCATGTTGTAGACAAACGCTAAATTTCTCTCTTCAGAAGCTCGGTTCCTAGCTTGCAAAAATACGATCACTAATAGTGTTATGAATATATGCTTCCAATGTGACTTACCCATGTAATGCAGCAAAGACCTTACCAGGTATACAAGCATCAAATGCGGATTTGAGAAACACTTGGCGCACCAATATAATATAAGGATATATGCGGCATAATTCGCATTTTTTGTGTTATCACTAAGTGTCAAATGCGCTTAAGTGATAAATTGAAAAGTTTTTGCATAACACTCGCGCCGGAAAGCATTAATTTTCTGTTTTTATTTAAAGAAAAGTTTTACTGAATCATACCTATTGCTTCGATAAATTTGTGGTAAACATAGTTCATCGCAAGATACCTACGAGCAATAGTTTCGCGGTGATTGCAATGTTGCAGACAAGAAACAGGGAAAACCGTCGAAAAAGTCCAAAAATATAAAATAGCAAGTATTGCTGCACAAAGAAGACGCAGAAAAACAAAGATAATTCTCAGAATAGTTAAGCGTTAATCAACACGGCGTTTCCAATTATCCACGAGAGATTCGAAAGATGCAAAAAGTCGTCATATGGGTAACCTATGAGTTACAAAAAGCATGAAATTTTGTTTGAAAGGTACTGAAGAAATTAATATTTGTTTATCGTTACTGAGGTTAAAAAAGTGGATCTATTTTTAAAATTCTAAGCTTAAAAGATTATGGTTGGACTAAGCGCACCATTCTCATCATCGACCGTAAGACCCTTGCAACCGGATAATGCTCCGTGTTTGGTGAGAACAGAACGATGTATTTAATTATGAGTTGTTAAGATAAATACCAAACTTTGCCAACAACTATTGATTGATTGGAACTATTCGTTGTTGAAAAAATGGCCAGAACATCAAAAAAGACAGTACCAAGCCTTTTCCTTTCCTTACAGTACTCTGTCAAATATGGAAAAATCGTTTCGGGACAGGTTTGAAAGCACTCCAATGAGAACTACTTGCCTCTATGCCTCAATCAGCAGATTTAACTTCTTGCGGTTATCACTTATTTGCATCACAAACTTATTTTGTATGAAGATGTGACAAATTGGTCCGCGGGAAAAAGAGAAGATTTTTACTACTGTGATATCCACCAATTGTCTGAAAGATGGGGAAAATGTGTAACTAGCGATGAACTTAGATGAGCTTAGATGAGTCTCCCCCTCCTCCCTCCTCCCCCCTTTCCACCAAAAGAACCGGGATTTCATGCCTGTACACCTGATGTTCATCTAAACAGGACCCGTTTGACAAAAGCGAACAATAGATTATTTTCTATACGTGGCGTAGGCTTTTTGACATAATTTAAGTTTGCACAAAATATGACGTACTTATGGAAGCGAAATAATTTATATAGCACAAGTACCGTTACCTCGTCACAAAAAAAGGCTTAAAAAACCATACAATACGAAAAACAAAAAGCTAAAAATATCATATTACTCTGTGATGCTGTGTTTCTATGCACGATAGTAGAAACAATGGATAGATTTTTCGTATAAACAAAGTTTGTTGATTTATAATAAGACAACGTTTGAAGTAAAAAAAAAAAAATATATTATTCTGATTCTTACTCAGATTTTGTACTTTTCAACAATTAAGAGAATATATATATTCTAAGTAAAAGACTATAATAATTTGCTACAGTTTCGAGAGTATAAACTAAATCCTCAAAAAAAAAAAAAAATATAAATAAAACGCGTTTAAGGCAAAAAAGTATAAACAACTCTTGTAAAATTTGAGATTAATATCTATTTTAGATAGTAAGTAAGTAATTGAAAAATATATATCTTGAAATATGCAGTTTGTTGAATTCGTAGGGAGGTAAAAGCAGAAACATATTTTTCTTCTTTCTTCAAGTTTTGAAATTTCGAATTTGCCCATATGACATTTACATTATTTCGCATTATTCTTTACCTCTCTGGATTCTGTGGGATATTCTACAATATTGAATGAGTAAGTGTAGCCGATTTTTCCAATAATGCACGATTCAATATAATGAGAAGCACTGCATATGTACGAAAGCGGAAAGTTAAAAATACATTATTTTTTAAATAAATCAATCAAAGTTGCAAATATCATCTGATTCAAACCAAAAAGACTTTCTTACTACACAGTTTTTTTTAATAAAGTTTGCGTATGTGTGCAACTTGTCATCAAAACGAATCACTTGCAGTTACATTTATTACGTTTGCTTTAGAATCGATTATCGCTTTGTTTATCTGAAATGTTTACCTATAAACAGATGTCTAGAAATGCAACATGAATTGTAGAGAATTTAAGGGAATTATTTCTAATCGATAAAACAATGCATAGAAAAAGAAAATGGATCGTCTGTTTACAGGAGCTTCAATAAACTAAATTATAGCTCAAAAAAATCCATAAAATCATTTAAATAATAAATAAAAAAAGTAGATAAAACAAGACAAGCAAAACATAACAAAACGTATCCACTGCGTAATGAAAAAATAAAAGTAAAAAAAAATTTTTTTTTATATAAAAATTATTGATAAATTTTTTTAAATTTTAAATTTAGAGAACACAAATTTTGAATTTCTTATTAAATCAAAAAAAAAAAAAAAATTGTAAACATAATTTTTAATAAATAAATATATTTTTTGAATAAATTTTGTCAAAAATATTTTAGTCTTTCTTTAATATTTCTGGTAATTTCCCGATGTAATTTTTTTTTTATAAAATTCTAATTATTAATCGAGAACACGTGGCTAACATTTTCCAGGTAAAAAATATTGCTTTGTGGCTATTACTGCCGGCGGTACTTCGCATTTGCTTTATGTTGAATGCATTCAAAGGTTCAATAATCAATAGATTTGTAATCAGTACTTACTGTATGTTTGACTTTGGTATTCAATTTGCTAAATTCAACGAAACTAATTTGTAATTATTTTGCATCATCTAAACTAGTTTAATTTCCAAAGATCTTGGGATTTTCTCCATGGAGCTTCGTAGGTTCTCTTTAGTCGTCTTTAGTTATACCCTTTTTTATATAGCCTCTGTCGAATGGTTTTGCCTGCGAGGCCACGTTACATATACTTATTTGCGATTAAGTTATAATTCAGTGCCATTACGAAGAGATCAGTTCTTCTTTTTGCTCATTGTTTTTTGTTGAAATTTTCTAAACCAAATGCTAATATCAGAAGTCGGACCTTTTGTCTCATATTCCAAGCTTAAATCCGAAGATTATAGGTGATAATGAACACCTTCTCTGCGCAAGTAGTCTGTCTGTACTAATTAGAATTTAAGGGTCTCAAGTGCCACAATTAGCCAACTGAACCACAGTTGAGCACTTAAATTATATTTCGATTTTCAAAAATTTATTTCAAGTTCTAAACTTGGAAGACACGCTTTAAGCCAAAAAATTGTCTTACATATATACCAAGCTCACCCTAAGACTTCTTCCCTAAAAAGCGTTTTGTTTCAAAGTAAAATGGCGAATATTTACAGAAAGTAAGACATTCTTCAGTCATTCATTTAAAAAAAACGGTTCCTACTAATTTTTTATAATATTCTGTTATTGTACTGAAAAATGGTTTATATTATTTCTATTTAATTTACTATTCTCCATATCGTTTTATTTTATTGTTATGATAATTATAACGGCCATTGATGTTGTTCTTATCGTTGTTGTTGTTATTGTTGTTTCTGCTGCTGCTGCTGTGGCTGCAACTATTACCATTAACATAATGTTTTACTGTAATTTGATATCTTTGCCCAAACAAAAAGTAAAGAAGAAGAGAACAACGAGACATAACCAACATGTATACAGAAAGAGGCTAAAGTGTGATATGATGGAGTATTGTGGTGGTGGTGTTGTAGTTGTGTGATGATTCAATAGATTTTTTTTCTTTATTTCAAGGTTCTCGGTTTCAGCTTAAAGACAATTCTTTAGAAAATGGGGGTAAAAATTGGTTAAAAATATAATATATACAGTCAAAAAAATACCAGGAATAACGTACACGAATGCTAACTCTGCAGGATACTTAGAAATGTTACTTTTTAGAAGCTCGAAATTAGTTCATTAAGGCTACTTACGACGAAGGTCGGTGTTCAATAAAAAGTTTACAATAAGTTTAGGACTTCCAATTGAATTGCGTGTGCGAAATCGTTGAAATCATTGAGAAAGTTTACGTTATCAAAGAGAAAACAATATGAAGCCTATAGAAGACTTAATTCGCTCAGATCTGGTTACTAGCGATGTTAATTTAAGGGCGCCAGTTCGGGATGTTAATATATCTCCTAAATTCACTTTCGCCATTTTAGCATATACCTGTCCTTTTGCCGGGATATTAGTCTTTTTTTTTAAATGAATTTAGGGAACAGCACGATGTCGATCGGAACAAAACAGAGACATATAAAGCGTTGAGCACTTCCAAAGTTATGGCCAATTTTTAAAGAGATAATGTGAACTTTAAAATTAATATAAAACACTTATTAAGTACACAATTCCCGGTACTTATTCGCAAAATATACGAAAAAAAAAATTAATTTTGAATTTTTAATATATCTGTAGAAATTATTAAATTTATGTATTTATTCGTTTTTTTCTCTTTTTTAGTGGGAACTCGGATAAACAACATTTGGACTCATCTAGTGATTCAGAAATGGAAGGTGCTTTAATGCAGCAAAGTCATAGTGGCGGCAATGTCCCTAATAATAATAACAATAATAATAATAACAGCAGTGGGACCAACATTAATGCAAGTAACAGTCATCATCATCAACAACACTCGGCGAATTCCCATCACCATCATCATCACCATCATCATCATCAACAGCCACATCAACAACAAACGCAACAGCAATTAGGTGCAGTAACAACACAACAACTATCACCCAACAACAGTAATCATCACACGGCCGCCCATCATCAACCTTTACATCACAGTGCTGCAGCAGTAGCGGCAGCACAGCACGTAGCCGATCATACGTTAAGTGCTCAATTGGTGGGAGTGCCTACAGTAAGTGGATCGGCTAGTAAAAGTTCCAGCAATTCTGTAACAGCACAAATGGCCCCCCTATCGGCGGCTGTAGCCTATTCGCACTTGCACAGTGTTATGGGATCGATGCCAATTTATGATATGAGTGAATACCAACATTTATGATTTTAGTTGGATGCCCTTTGTTCGGGTGGCAGTAATAAAAACAGCAGTAGCAACGTTAACATACAATCATGGTCGACAGGATATGCAGCTAATGTTAAACAAACAGCACAGAGGCAGCAACAATAAATATAAAAATAGAATTTTTTCATTTAATTAGAAATAAAGGTAAAAAACCTTTTAAAAAAATATTTTTTAATAAATAAAAAAATCACCACAAAATTAAAAATAAAAAAGGAAACGCTAGAAACCACATTTAGCAATATTTTCTTGAAGTATCGTCTTCAACACAAGAAAAAAAAAAGGAAAACACGAAAAGAAACTTTTTATTACTATATAGACTCACAATATTTTTGTGAAATATTTAGACTGGTTTTAAAAAAAAATAAATAAAAACATAAAAATATGTAAATATTAAATATATAATAATATTTATGTATAAAATTTAATATAAAACGTTTTTAATAAAACTGTGCAAAATTCTTTAAAATAGTTTACAAAATTGTAAATACGTTTAATTTTTAATTTTTTTAAGTCTGTTTTGTTAAACTTATTGCTTAAAAAATCATGATTAAATTATTACAAATTTTATATAACACACAGAGAAAAAGCATTAATGTAAATAAAATTACTTCCTCTTATAAAAATTCTTAAGAATAATGCTTTTATTTATTAAGTCTTTTAACAAAACCCTACAACCAGGTGTAGGTGGAGAGAAGGGAAACCTCTTTCGAAATTTTCTATTATTTAATAAAAAAAGAATATAAAAAATTTATTGTTTATGTATGCAACACCTTTAAGCCGATTACTTTGGTTAATAACTGACAATGAGATGATGTACACCTCTATACATTTTTATACTGCTCCTTGTTCAACTATAATCTCATTTTCCTGGTAATTTTTATTATTAGAATCTATTGTTTTCTTTCTTTTTTTTCTCTCTAATAGAAATTTTCATTTATTGTACATTCATTCAAAAAGTGATATATGTGAGCTGACATATGTAGTAGCACGCATGACGCTAAGACTTGGCCTTTACTATATGCCATCAAGCAAGCAAGCAAAGTTGATCTCTCCTGATAATCAATGTTCTTCTTTGATGGCTTTAAATTTTTTGATTTCGAATTTTGGTTGTCTATATTAAACCGTTAAGCTGTATTACAGACAGTAAATGCTACTTTTAGAGCAAACTATTCATGTGAGCTTTGTTCTTTTAGAATACGAGCCCCAAAAGCCCATTTTCCTTTTAAAATCTTTGGCTTATATACTAACAAAATTGAGAAATGCACTGGATCTGATAAGTGTAAGGAGTAAAGTGAATTTAGACACATCTCGTTATTTGGTTGTTAAATTTCAAGTTTTTTCAAAAAAAAAAAAAGAGCTTACCATTAAATTAATTTTTTCTTTAATTCTTCTCTTATTTTTTCGAAATAGAGAATAGAGACTCATAGCCCTGTCCACGATCGAAACAAACAACTATTTAGATTTAGTGTTACACACTATTTGCGTAGTAAGATCTTTTTTTTTCTGCTGTGAATAGATATGACAATTTTTTTTGATCTATCTAGGACATGTTTATTACTTATTAATTAAATATATAATACGGTAGAAATTTCTTGGCTATGAGAGTACGAGTTTAATTTCCGAAAAGTTCCTTTTTACACCCATCACCCAAGGATGGAGATATGTTCATTTAGTCATTTTGTTTACAACACTCACGAGGATCTTCAAAGATCCCACAAAATATATATATATATACTGTTGTTCGGAATCTGAATGCGCCTATGCAGGCGCGTAGAAAAGATAAGAATATAATTTCCTCACACCCTTCACCTTCGGTGGGGGGTATATTTCATTTTGTCATTTGGTTTCTAATTACCAAACGGAAACTTCGATGACCCCACAAAGTATATATGTTCTTGATCAACAACAAATTTAGCAACAATTTAAGCGTGTCCGTCTGTCCGTGTGAACGTCTGTCCCGTCTGTGGAATGTCAGTGGTAAAAATTTTACTGTCCGAAAAAATGAAGATATCGGCTTCAAATTTGGCAGAAACATTAGAAGTTCTTGCACGCAGGTTGCTATTGAAAATGTGCCAAGTCGGTCGATCGGTACACTTGCAGTACGACGTAGACTTCTGCTTTTGGAAGAAAAAAAAATTGGATATTTGCTCACTACACGTAAACCCCATAGATAGATTTACAAAAATTTCCACAAATATTGCACTAGTTGTCCCGTAGTCTCTCTACAAAAATGGAAAGGATCCACCACGCCTATTCCATTTAATAAGATATTGAAATTTAATTTTTTGGCGAAAATATTTGCAACATTAAGAAAGATGCGGAATCCACTTGGACCTATCCGTTTGTCCGTCTGTCCATCTATCCGGCTTCAAATTTGGCAGAAACATTGGAAGTTCTTTCACGTTCGTCGCTATTGAAAATAGGCCATTCCGATTACCGGCCACGCCTAGGCTGAAAGTACGTCTATTTGCTGTCTTATTCTCTGGCCGTTTTTCACTGTATTCCATAGCTGGCTGTGTTTAACGGTAATCCATAAAAATTGAAAAAAATCTGCTACGCACACCTATTAATATTTTACCCTCCTTTTAAGATAACGGTGGTGGGTATAAAAGCAAATAAATAAATAAAAGATTTGGCACAGCCGAATATGATTTTTTTACTTGTTTTTTAATTCAAATTTGGTGAATTTGCGCCGCTTGCCGCAGATCTTCTTACAATATATATATGCCTGGCATTGTTTTTGTTTTTCAGAAAAGAATTTTTTTTTAATCATTCTATTCTATTATCTTTCCTTCTACGGAAAAAATTGTCAAAAAACATATGTATGACAGGCTGTTGCAGTGGTATTGCCCCTTAATGATGCAAAGCTACTTCAAGAGAAGCTGCTAAAAAGTGAAAATATCATAACAATGACATAAAAGTTTCATCTGAAAAAATGCAGAGAACTAATCACCAAAGTGGTGTATATTTAGTTTAATAAGATTCACCGAAAATCGAGGAAATATTACCATTTTGTTGATCCCTGGTGTAACTCCTTAAAACCTCATACATTCGTATAGATCTTGCAAGGGGAGTAGATTATATGTTTAAGACATAAAGTGTGACAAGTCCAGTAGGGTTCACTGCACGGTACAGATATCGAATGTGTTATGCGTACTGAATATAAAACACGAAATACAGTAGAAAAAGAATTTATACCGTTATTGCTCAATATTTGGGAATTTCTTTACTCATAGTCGAAGGCGGAGGGAACATGCTAAATCCCTATTCCTAGAATCCTATCAAGTACATAGATTATGAGATTATGAGTACATTTTCGATCCTCTTTGATCCGCTGATGTCTGTGTAAATCTTATCGATGTGATTGATATCACATAAATTGAGAAAGAAAACCGAAATCTTTTTTTGAAGTGAAATGAAAAATGTGCTAAATTATATTATATTTACACAGAGGCGACGACATATAATAATTTACCAATGAAGTCTGTCAGAGACAGGAAAGAAAAATAGAATACTTCACCTATGCTACACACAGCTGCCCCTTTAAGCAAAAAAAGAAATAAGCTTCCATTAATGGCAGATATTAAGGTTAGAACTTGGTTCGAAAATTCCCAAGAATCATCTAAGACCTCAGTAGAAAATTCACTTCATACGTACATGATGAACATACAATTTTATACATTTACTTGCGCGAGAGTTTTGTAAATTAGTAAAGTTCCAATAACGACTTTCTTGGAAAATACCATGAATGTATCGTGAACATGTGACGAACGCTCCGAATTCGATACCCAAAGGCCGCTCTCCTCTGTTTTCATAATTGATTTGATTTTCAGGTTTCTATCCTAATGGCGGTGGCGACTATGTGCCATCTAGTGAGATATGACAAACTGATAGGTAGTGATCAACTTAGAACTTTACGCTAATCAGAATTACATGTATTGTGCAGTTCATAACGACATGTGAACGTCAACAGCTTGGATATGCAAAAAGTCGACGATTGTATTGTATTTTTATACTCTACATATACGATAAATGTACTAAGTTGTAAGTATGTTTACTACGCGAAGAAAGACGAGAGGCAGACCCACCTTTTGTTATTTTAAACGAATTTATTCCGAAACAACTCAAGCGTGTTTTTCAGTCTATCCGCCTGTTTGTCTGTTTAATGTCTGCTTAAGTGCTTTCATAATCAACTCACAACTATCGTCAAATTTTGATCAAATTTTATAATTTAACCCAAAACCGTGTCCCACTTAAAAAACATTGGCTCATTTTTACAACCAAAGCCCATATTAGTCCAAATTCCAAAAGAAACTTTATCGATCCGAAAAATATTTCGTTATTTTTAATATTTCTTGATAAAAATCAATGAAACTTAATATTTTTTCATTCGAAATGATTGTGCAAAATTTAGTTGAAATGAGACCATTTTTCGGCCCTCATTTCTTTGCAAAAGTTCTTATAAAGAATGAGTCCAAAAACAAAATTTGTGATTCAAAATTAATACAAGATAGTTTTCTGATATATTTTAACTCACTGCAGCAAGCTTGGACTGCATAGATCTATTTCCTATACCTTTGCCTACACACAGACTAGATAAGGGAGGAATTTTATCAACCAATAAGGTGGTAAGATATTTAACAAACGGCCCCCCTTCGTTTTATTTTATTTCAAAGTTAACTTAAATGTATTAAATCATATTTTAAATTCATATATATTTGCCACTGAGGTATCGATGAAGGCACACGAAAAAATGGGGAGAGAGATATAGACGCGCTTTTTGGTCAAATTATCGGGAAGTAGTTTAGCATCACCATCGTTTCACTCATGTTTACTTGAGTTGAAAATTCACTCTGGGCAGTGATTACTATAAATTTACCTAACTTCACTCAAGGTATACTGTGAAAGCCTCTAATAACTAAGGAATGTATGAAATCAAATCAGAGTGGACTTCAATACAATAATATTCTAGAGTATAATAAAATATTTATATTTTTATTTTGATGCTATAAAACGTAATTTTCGTAATTAAAACGAATTTTTTAATGATAGTTTTTTTTTTATTTTTTATTTAGTAAATGAGCGGGGTGCTGTCCGTAACTATAAATTTTTAACTGTGAAATATTTATTCAAGCAATGTGATGTTCATTCTAGCAAACGCGCAACAACAAAAAATCACATAAAAATCTAACGAGACAGGTAAACAAATACTAAAATTTGGAAAGAACAAATTAAACAGTCATACGCCAAGAAACACGCGACTTGGCGTCATTCATAATGATGATGTTAATGGTTTCAACAAAATTGAAAAAAAAAACAAAATATAAATAAATAAATAAAATAATCACAGTAACCGAAAACTTATAGACCGCAAGTAATTATCTCAAGCATAATAACAACAAAGACAAAACCATCACATAATATCGTCTAAGAATATTACAATAGAGAGATTTTGCTTGGTCTGCACCGAATCTGCTGATACCTGTCGCATATACTGTAGCATTAAGAGTAAAATTGTTATTTCCAAACTATTTACCGCGACTAGCAACTCTTTTGACTTCAAGATGTAATTTAATTAAATTTAGATATTTTCATATAAACATATGATTAGGAACATCAATTCTGTTGCAGTTGCACGATTACGAATTGATATACTTTTCAAAATGGTACATTTGTTGCCTAAACGACTTTATATCGTCACTTAATTATAGTTCATGTCATTTATGTGGACCGGTTTAGTTCTCTGTTCGCTAAGGCTTTTCAAAGAAGTTATTAATTTTTGGTATCAATTATGTCTCTTCAGCTCAAATTTTACCTCTTTGTGGATGCTGTTATGTTTCCAACTAACAGATCAAAGAATATGCCCAAAATATATATACTTCTCTCTTAATTAAACAACCCATTCAGGGTGTAAGACACGGTGGCGGTCAAGAAAAATTATAGGTAGAAGGAGGGGAAGGAAAAAAGGCAGTGCTATTGGAGCGCTTATGACGTGTGTCGTGGAATATTATTATTACATTTTCAGTGGTGATTATCATATAAAATACGAGCATGTTTTTGATTTGCTCTATGAATTTCAAACTACATCGTTGTCTGTTAATTCAATACGTACGTACCGTTGTAATTGTAACATGTAATAAATCCGAAGTGTTACATTTGGAAATGTAGCATGAAAAGAGGAGGTGCTTAGCAACCAACCAATACCAATAGCCGTAAGATATATTTACGTGTGCACAAAAGACGTTATGCAGGATAATGATATTAAACGGGAGAAAAAAATATAAGTTTTAATGCATCATACAAGTGTTGATTTAAGCCGAATTATTGAATTTGTGTTTAACTGGCTTTATTTTACGCTACTTATCACCTTGTGGTTCACATGTTCATACAGATCTCTTGAAACCGGAACTAGCCACAAAACATATATATTTTAAGTAATCATTAAAAAACTACATGCTCCATATCATATTGTGTTTTATATTAGAACTTATAAGAGAAATGTAGTAATGGCGCCATTCCGACTTCAACTGGCAAGTTGAGTTGCGATAGATAAGAAGGCCGTAAATTTTGAAAGAGAATATATGCGCGGACGGTTGATCGAATCGCGTTGTGATTTTCGTTGAATCGCAGGTGAAGTTATGGTTAATCGAGAAGCTTTAAATGTGGATTTACCTCTCTCTCCCTATCGTCACTCAATACCTGCACAGATCCCTAACGACTCACGTTTACGAGAATATGCAATTATTTTAAAAATAGACGAAGGGTGCTGGATTGTCGAGTCTTACCGAATTTGTTTAGTGAATTCTCATTTTTGCATGCTTCCTGGCAGCGATTTCAACCAGACACGTGCTTATGCGTTAGGTATTAACTTACAAATATTTTGACATTAATTAATCAAATTATTATTTAAGAAAAACATTAATATTAACTTAAATATTTTCGCGATCAATTTTGATGTTAAAAATATTGAAATTGGTTTTTAAATGAATACTCATTCGAGGCAATACTATAGTAAGAGACAGAAATTAATTCGCCTTTCTTCTAACTCTGTATACTCTAGACAAGATTTGGATATAAAAATGCTAATTGGGACAGGGACACAGCTTTCATAAGTGTTATGAAGGCCAACAATAATAAAGTTGTCCTTTCCACAAAAAAATAACGATTTATGTAAAACAAATTTCTCTATGATTGATATGATATGAAGTACAATTGTTTTTTTATGTGGGAATGCTCTTTGTTTTAGGCTACATAGCGAAAGTAATTATTTACTATTTTAAAATGTTTCAAACTAATCAAATAATAAAAATATATGAAAATTTCATGGTTTCGTACTTTACTTAACGTACTAGCAACATCTTACATTAAATTTGTGAACGAACCGTAACCAGCAAGTGCTAAAAGATTGATTTAAATCTTTTGTGCGCAACTTCACCGATCACGTTATATACCATGAGTACCGTGTTTCGAACATTGATTCATCAAATTGAATGCATAATCTATAGAACAAAAGAGAAAAGAAAATCACTGTCCAACGTTTCGCAAATAATGAAGAGATCTTGAATCGAAAATACTAACCTAACCACTGTTGTTGCTCCATTTCCTTCCTTTAAACTACTATCAGTTCCACGGAGTTTTTTCTGATTCGTTACATAAAAATTTAAATTAAACGAAACTTCGAAAATCGACTTTCAATATTTCTCCTGAATGAAACGATCAACCGTACCTCTTTCCAAAGAACAATACAGAACTACTTGAGAAGTGTAGAAATATTTTAAGTGGAATAGTCGAGAGCATACTACTTCTTATTGAGATCTAAACTTTCAATGCCGTTTTGTCCTCTATTCAAAGTGTGGCATAAATGCAATTTATAACTAAAAACGAGTTAATCTAGTACACCACTATGCCTAATAAAACGCTTCGCTTACTTTCCTGAGAAAATACAAAAAATATATAAATTATAAATCATAGTGTTGTCCAACAAAGAGACTTCTATTAAGGACTTATTTTTATCGTCATATAAAGGCTTACTTTTCATAAAAACACTTATATGAATGATGTGACTCCTAAAAAATAAAAGTACATAGTTTAACTCGGTGCAGTTCATTTTCATGTCAGATTATTGTTAGAGACTAATTTTCATCATAAAATATTAAATATTGGAAGTTTCTACCATATAAAGGTTAACTTTTCATAACAAAGGTTACAAGGGAGCTGGTTGAGAAAAAGGACCGTGCGATTCAAATTTTGCCCATTTATTTTATGTACCAAAATACTAGTTTCTAAAGATTTTTGTTATATAAAGACTTTTTTCCATATAAGGCGTTATATAGATAATGGTAGTAAAAAAAATCGAATACATATATATATATATATATACATGTACATATATACATGTATAGTAATAGCTATATCTATATATACTAATAGCATGATAAATATGTAGTCAAATCGAATTTGTTCAATTTCACTGTTTTCAATCGCATACACTTCTAGAAGTTATACAAATTATCAATAAACTGGACTTATGAGTTAGACTTTCCTGACTGTAACGATAATATTTCCATACCTCGAAAAAGAAAAAAAAATAAGAAAAGCAAATTTTCAGGGGAACCAACGGAGAAACCGTGCCCAAAACTGCGTTGGAGAAGTTTGCTTTTCACGTACAACAAAAGGAAATCGCACGAGGTGCCAAGACAAGCATCATAGTTCGACCAAATTAGGTGACCACTCCTTAAATTGCAATGAAAATTTACAAAATGACGCGGTCCGAGCATGTCAGGCATTCCAAAATGCCACGTACGTCACACATCAATTGAAAATTTGGCCACGAGAAAGCTGTACGCAATTTGAGTGCCGTTATTGTGATAATTGAAAGACAGCCTCGTAAAAAAATTTGACTCGAGTGCTTGGCACATGATAGTAGATCCAAATTGTTGCTGCGATTCATAATCACTTAATCACTACTTTCCACTTTTGAGGAACCGTCAGATCCATAGAAAAATACACACTTCCAGCACGAGACAAAGTATTGTTACATAAAGAGAATGTCACGGTTCCCGCATGAAGATTACACCACGATCGCCAAAATTAGAGTTAAAAGTCTAGAGCGATTCCTCAAAATTGCTGTTCGCCAAATTTAGTCCCTTTGAATTATTCTCTTCTTACCAACAATACAGAAGTGAAATTCGTGGCTATTTTAAGGAGTCCTACGATTCTCACTATAGGAATGGAGTCGAATATGTTGAGATAAAAGGCTATTTTTTATCAAATTTGTTTTCTTGGATAGATCGAAACTACGGTCATACAAAATAAGTACATATATACCAGACGATAATATGGTTCAAGTCATTATCATATTCCAGATAAAATATAGCAACCAAACGATTTCTAAATTGCTCTTTACTGCCTCTATTGATTTTCTTAACATTATTACGCGATTTTCGTTGCAGAAGGCATTTTCACTTTATTATCATCGTTTTAAGATTTCAATTGTTTACGGCTTCGCCGACACTTGTATAGAATGGTATGTTGTAAAGTTGCCAAATTTTCGACTTATATGTGTCTACTTTATAAACTATACAACGTTTACGTACAATCCCTTGTTGATATTTAGTGCATTCGACAATTGGATGACCGAATTGAAAACATTTATCGCGACCCACAAAGTAAAAATGTCCCAGAGAATTTGATGCGGGAGAATTGATCTCTTGCAAACAATTAATAAATTTTTGTTCGCAGCTGCATTTCATTCTGCAATTTGCAAAATAAATATAAGCCATAGATGTAACGAAAAGGTTTGACTATAATTTCAATTTTTTTTTTGTACCCACATTGGAAACCAATCGCTATTATAAAGATCATGTGATCTTACGTCAGGCATTATTACATCTTCGCAGTGATCATGATCACGACAACACATGTCAACCTCTCGTAGAGAACCCAAATCATTGTAGTTGGCGGCTATATTTCCGGGACCACACCACTTTGTACCTGGTACTATTGTACTAGTTGACGCAGGTGGAATTGGTGCATAAATCCGATAAATATCCTCGTCTTCAAATATCGATTCTTCAAAACCCCGGACGGTTCTTATTAAAAATATGATGAAAATTGTGTATCGCATCATTGACGATCAAAATAAAACATCAACTAACACAGTTTGATTAGCTTTTAATGTTTATAAAACGAAATAATTAAAATTTCTAATTAATGCAAAAATTGTCGATTAACAATTCACTAAAAATTTTATGAGCGGCGAACTACAACATGATAAGCATTTTTTAAATTCATACGTATCAGCGCAAAGTTAAGATTAGAGAGAGATTTTGAACTGCGCTGCACTACGGCGGTCAATAATTGCTGGGATTTCTTTTTTTTCTTTAATTATAATTTTTTTTATCAATTGTCTCTTTTAAGAATGATACAATGACTCTATGCGTTTCTCATAAAACAATCTATCGAGTCCTTTAAAATATGCTCGACATACACTATGCCACGATCTGTTCTTTTTATCTAAATCTTTTACCCTGGAACATACTTTTGAGATTTGCATACAAACAATGGGATCATAGGATCTGCCACATATGATCAATGGGGCAGTAACTCAAATTAATTTATGAAATTTTGCCATCGACTAGGGGCACGTTATACATATGTCCCATTGTGAGGAAACGCGTTACCCATTGGGAAAACAACTTTTTCATGCCCAAATTTTCATGCAGTCAGTCTTTTGATGCCTTCAAGATATTAGATTCTTGCAACTTCACTTTTCAATGATGGTATTTTTCAAGATTTCTTTTATGTATTCTGGCATCCGATGCACTCAGCGTAATCGATAATCGTAGGTTTTTAAATAGAAGAGTTACAGTTACATGTATCATGCCATGGGTTAATATCGATGGAATTTTTCCGCCTCAAAAAGCAATGTTTACTCATCATACGAGATCACTCTTGATGGACTCTACTTGAAGGTTGATCTTTTCTAGGAATATGAATTTTTTGTTGTTGTTAAGAAACCAATATCAGTCACTGTAATTATTGACCGATGTGATATATATACGGTATATTAGAAAAACGACAGAACTTGCTAATTTACAGAAACTTAGTCATCTTATAATATCATCTATTGAAAGAGTGCTAAAGCTGTACATTTTTTCCATGCAATAAAGACCAGTTCCATTGGAATCAATCAATAAATTGTCGACTTATAGCGCTTGCAGGGACAATACCTTTTGTCGTCTCGCTCCAAAAACACCAACAAAGAGCTAAGAACTAAGTTAAATTTTGCTTCAAGCTTGTTCAACTAAATCAATAAGTTTAGATTCTTAAAAGAAGTTTATGATGACATGATGATGCTTTCATGTGGTATGAACTATTCCGACAACGACAGGAAAAATTGAACTATGCACACACATTCAGAACAGAAAACTGCCTTGATTTGTTTGTATGACTTCAAAGAATCAAAACGTCGCTAAGAAATATGAACGTATTACGAAGCATTCAAGCACTCAACCAAATTCTGTTTATGTTAAACTCAAACATTCTAGTTTTATTACACGCTGCATAAATGAAAGAAGCTGCACTGAGGTTCATTGAAGAGGTTTCGAGAAATAACTACGAAAACCTATGCTAGCAATAACTACAAATCGGAAGAATAAATAGACTTTATTATTAAATATATTTTGTAATCGTAAAATTCAGAATTAAAAGAGGAATAATAAATATATAAATGAATGTTGCAGAAATTGGAGGTTGTTTTAAGTGTAAATTATATGAATCGGCTGCGTACATTCGTAGAATTCTCTCGATTTCCCGTAGAAGAAGAGCTGAATAAATGGATGATAGCTCAGCTAAATATCTGTTGTTCCATCAATTCTTTTCTTTTTTTTTAGTCTAACATCTGTTAAACTATGAACGGGTGCGCCTCCTCTTGATTATATAAGTTGTAAATTTCCTCATACCTTTTCTTTTTTAATTCCCGCAACCGCTTCTTATAAGGCTTTTGATTAGACATCGTGTTAATTTACTCCTGTGCCATATTATCGGCGGTTAATACAACGTACTGGCACTTTAGTTTTAACGTTGTTCAGTGTTGATGTTTTTTTTTTGGCAAAGCTTTGTTTTTTTAGAGATTTCTTTATATCTTCGGTCTTTGATTATGTTTACAAAATCTCTCGTTCCTACGCAGTCATTTACACAGCTCTCCAGTTTTGCAATTAAAGCCTTAAGTTCGGGTCTTCGCAAATCCAAGGTATTGCTAATGATCAATTTAAATGATTGATAAATTCCATCGATCGCTACTTTATCTTTGAAGTGCTGCATGTTATCAATTAATTTCTTAAGGGCTTTCTCATTATAAGATAACAAACTGAGACAATAAGCTATATCACGCCAACGCCTCGTGCCATGTGTTGCCGGAAAACATAAACAAAGCTTTTCCACCAAATTTTCTACTTGAAGATCTTTTTGTATCAGACCTAATATGTAACGCATTACAGTACGATACTTCTGTTCCTCTAAATTCGACCGAGTATCCCTCAATTTGGAAATGATATCTGGTAACTCATTATATAAAATATCCGATTTGTCCGCGATTTCTTTAAAAAACTGTCGGGTTATATTTTTAATTTCGTTGTCATCATCCACTATACATATTGCTAAGTCTGCTAGCTGGCTTTTAACAGGAAGATGGGATAATATTTTCACTGCTATCAAACGCAAGTCGGTATTGTTATCATGCAGTGTCGAGAAAAAGTGATCCGCCCACGGTTCAACAATGTTAGGAAAGCGAAATGTTAGTTCGGAAAGACCGATCATAATGTATCGCTTGATTTTAATATTCCTAGTACAGGTGAGAATATTCATCAAGAAGGGCATGTAAAACTCACAAACACGCGATGACAAACACATAAAACGAATAAGAGCCAAAGAAGCAACTTCTTGTAATGTGGAATCATGATTTTCAAGTAAACATATGCAAATCTCTACTACGTAAGGTAAAAGTATCGGTGTAACAGCATTTTGACCACGCAGCAAAACCTCCTCGCAAAGTTGATTGATTAGTTCTGCTACGTTATTGCCACAACTAACATCAGGCGAATTTTTATCAATCTGAAAAAAAAGAGCAAATGTAACTAAGTATTTTTTTATCTTTTGATTAACCAGATTAACCTCTTTCTTCAGTCCGAAGCCCCCTATCCTTAACGATTTTAAACATTTCATGGAAAACATATTAAAGCTGCTGGCTTTGTTTTGGCCAAGGCACGCACTCTCACTTTTTTCTCTTTTACATTCCAATAGTTCTTGGAAACACTTTGTATTGTTGTAAGCATTAGTGTCGAGGAAAATGATTTGCTTCGAAACTATATAGCTTATCATGAAAATAAAACGGCTTAATAAGAATCCTGGCAATTTAAGCCTGGGTTGGGTCCGCTTAAAGAGTACGAACTTTTTAAATTCCCGCAATATTTCCCAGATTAGGTTTTGACAAATCACATTAGGTGTCTGACATTGCCGATGATAGAAATGGAAAGTTTCCATAGTGATTTTTTCAAAGTCGGATATACGTGGATGAAAGAAAAGCTTTAAAAATCTTTCAGTTACCTTTTGTACTACATTGCAATGGGTTTCGTATTTTTTGCAATAACTTATAGTCAATGATTGATTGATAAAATTCAACAAAAACTCTAGACAAGTGCTATAAATTCGAGGATTTTGTTGGCCTCGCATACCCAAATCGATGCTTTCAATGATGCTAATATCAGTTGCGATTATTGATGATCTCGAGTAAGAACACATAATCAATAACTGTAAAGCTAAACGTGATTCATTTTCTGTTGTGCCTTTTACTTTTAAAGTGAAGCGTTCAACTAGAACTTGTATTATTAAACCGTCAATAATTTCATTATGAACCCATTTTTTAACTAAGCATTCCATTGCAGAGTAATCACTATATTCGAGATTTTCTAGAAACCGAGAGAGATTTTGCACGACATGTAAAGCATGTGCCCTGAGAAAGAGAGAGAAAAAGAATGATAGAAAGACAAAGAAGGGAAGAAAAGAGAAAATCAGAAGATGAATGGAGAGATTTTATTAGATGTTATTGATGTTCATGAGGTTCAGTTGACTTACCTACCTGTCCGGTAAGTAGTAAATAGAACCTTTTTATAAGCATCGCACACTGCTTCGCGCTTTTCTTCGTCTGAAGACCAAACCAAATGCAAAATCTGACGCATATTAATTTCAATGCTTTCATTGGCAAACACCGAGGCTGCAGCAAAGAATTCAATCGCTTCCAGAACATCGGATTTCGTTTCGGACAAAAGCATATCTTCCATTTTGGGTATAGCTTTAGAAATAGCTTTCGAAAATTTTATAAAATCATTCTTTACAGATGATATTTTGAAAAGAATAAAGAGAAATAAGGAAACAGTATTCATTTTATAGCAAACCGCTATATAGATATAAATAAAAAATAACGAAAATTCAAAAAACATCCATCACGGTGCTCATAGAAAAAACAGAGATAAAGAATAAAATTTAGTAATTTAAAGTCCCAAAACTGTGAACAAAGTTTCGTAAACACTTATATCTGCGATGTACAATCAGAGTTGTTTTTAATTTACACCACTATTGGTATGAGTTATACAAATCTCTTTCGGAAAGATTAAGGTAAATCCAACTACTATTGGATGGGGAATGATTACTCCAAGCGACTTAAGTTTGTCCGTCCGTGAACATTTTAATGTCTGTCGATGAATTTTTGTACACAACCCACAGATCGGAATTTTGGAAACGTTTTGACGAAATTTAGTAATTTTTGGCCCAAAGACAACCCTTATGGAAAGTGATCTATATTAAACGAGTTTTGCCACTATTTCTTTTGTAACGCCTTGTTTGGAAAAAATAGTTATATGAGAATTTAAAAAAAATTACTGATTAATAGTACTTTGGCATGCCAAGTTGATTTGGAAAATTTAGATCAGTTGGGTCAATTTTTTCAAACCCCTCCTATAAAAACGAAAAATAATTCGTAGTATATTTTATAATGAAAATTAGTCCATTACAATAATTTGATATAGAAATCAATTGTAACAAAGTTTGACCAGCAAGGTCTAGTTTATCGGGCGAACACCCCATATAAACGTGCTCATAAAAAGTAAGTCTTTCCATGACAGAAAGGTCTACTTTTTAATATCTTGCAATGAAAGTTGCGGAAAGATACTAGTCTTAAATAAAGATTTTGCGCACAATGTTCGGAGGTTGCGGGTTGTGGCTTTTTATGAAACACCAGCGCACTTTTACAAGGCAAAAATTTTAATTTTTAGTATTTTAACTGAAGAATTGGACTCTACGGTATACAGTGTGTACAGTATTTACCGACCAGCCTTATCCGACTATAACTATAAGGTTTTAAATTGATTTTCAAAAGGAGAAAACGAGAAAACAAATGAAATTCTTAATTAAAAAGCAATCTTTGCAATAAAGAACTTAAAAAATTTCTAATACATACGGTATTTTTGTAACCATTACATAAAAATATTTGTGATTTCAGCAAATCTAAATAGTAGGCACACTGTTCTTCACCATTTAAAGGACGTCTGTAGAAAGAATACAGAATAATGATGATAATACAAATATTTCTGCTTCCTGACTTCAAATATTACTTCTACCTCAACATTGCGTCCCCATCGACCTGATTAGCACTTGGCGTTAATGTAAGTGTTCCTTGAAAGCTCTCTTCGAATAAAGTTGTTTTAATACTTCGTACTAAATCTTTATAGGTTCCTTGTACTTCTGGTGACTCTTTATTTAGTTTAGCAATCTCTTCTACGAAAGGCATTATTTTGGGTACGACAAGTTTCCATTTTCCTTCAAATTCCTCCTCTTTCCGTTCTGCCGACACCAATACCGGGAGCTTTTCCTTTTTAACTGATTCTTCGAAGTGCTTTTCCTGCGATTTTGCCAAGGCCACTTTAACTCCAGACGGATTTCGTTCCAAGAATTCCTTAATTAATTGAGATGCTTGTTTCCGCACCGATGAGACTTTATCTTCCAATCTGTCTATGGCAGCATATAAAACTTTCAATTGAAAACAATAAGGTATAATCTCTTCTTTTTTCAGATGAAGCCATATTTGTAAGGCTTTAACTCTAACATGAGCTGATATATCGTTAATGTGCATTAACAGATTTTCCAGAAAATTATCGCAAGCCTCTTTTATTTCTTCCGTTATTTGTTGGGATGAGAATTGGATGACCAAAGCATTACCCATCATATGTAAAATGCAACTGCGCATAACATGTGATTCAGAATTGAGTAGACCATCACCCAAGGCGGGCAAATGTGGTATCAAGAGTTTCGGTGCAATGTCCGCTAGCTCCGTAAGAAACTTCGAAAAATTATCTATCACTATTGTGTTCACTGAATCCACAGACAAAGCTTCAGCAATTTTCGTAATTATACTTGAAAACACGCTAAAGATGTGAAAGTCTTTTTCATGTAAAATATTAAATCCGTAGGCTATACATGAAACTGCATGTTCAACAGTACGTAAGATTTGTACGATTCTTTGAGAAAAGTTCAAGCCATGATTATAATGTTTGATAGCCGTACCCAAAATTTGGAAAACAATCTCCGCAACATAGAAATTATTGTTGCGTACGTGTAACAGTTCCAAGGTGCGATAACAGACTTCACACAACATGCTAAAAGATAATAAAATATGAAATCAATTAAACAATTATGTTATTACCCAACAGAAGATAGATTTACTTGACGAAACTTTCTTCTGCCAAAGGCGGATTCCATAATTTTTCCAACGGATATTGCATTATATTAAACAACTGTCGGAGGAATTTAACACGTTTAACATCCCAATCAAAATACTCTTCTAAAATTTCCAAATGTTTGTAGCCCTTTCGCCCTTTATTTTCCTGTTCTTTTCGCAGACGGGCTATATTACCATCAATTTTATGTACCGCATTCACCAACAAGTAGAGAGACATTTTGGTTAAATTCAAATGAACCGTACGTTGCTGTGGTGAAGGTAGTTCGTTGAAACCGAAAAACGTTGCCAAATAATTGCTGAATCTGGATACGGTCTGGTAAAGTAGGTCGAATGCTCGCATTAAATTCTTTACAGCCGTCATGTCCATATTTTTGTTTTCAATCACCGCATAATAAGTGTCAAAATAATCGTATAAATAAAATAAGTCTCCATCAATTAACATTTGGTTGCATACTAGAAAGAAGGAAAAAATAAGATTTGATTCCATCATATCCGACCATGCCCGACGCAAATACTCACCTTTTAGGTTTTCGGATATTTCTTGCTGAGTATACGAATGCTTCACATAATAACTGTTACCAACCGAATGTAAAAGATCGGCGCTTCTTAACGGTAAGCTAAATTCAAAATCCATATTTTCGATTCAATCGAATATTCACTATATTTGAAGAAGTCATTAAGTCAATTAAAAAATATTTTTAAATTAAACCGAATGCAAACAAAATTCAAAAGATTGCTTGTGATTTACTAATTACGATTAATGACATCTAATAATACAGTGCAGTCATTTTAAGCAAATTATTTGCCCAGAAGAATTTTGTCCATTTGCTTAGAAAATACACGTAACGAACCGTTTAGCTCGAAAGCGAACTTAAACTCTAACAGCAAGCTTGCTCTCAACAATTTAAGAAATTTTAGATAGTACGATCAAGCATCAAGTATGTCCTGGCAATTTCCAAGCAACTGCAGCGAACGTAGAAAACTGCTGTCTTTTTCCTGTCTTTCTTAAGAGCTACGTGTTAGCTCTTTTACTAAATATTTTCTTTCAGTTCACTCATATGGCTCTATATATAGCGGAGAGTCCGCCCGTCGTTTGAGCCATCTCACCAAAGCGCTTCTTTCTCCTCCTCCTCTTCTATCAGTCAATACAATTTTTCTATAAAAGTGATGTTATTTGTAAGAAGTTAAGGTAGTAAATCGCTGAATAATTGGAATGCAAATCAAAAACATGACGACTAAGTTAATTACATATCAATTATACTAACAATGAGGGATAGGAAAGCCCTTCAAATGAAGCCGCGGAAAAAAGTAGAACAACTAGGAAACAAAGATGAATGTCTATCGTTTGTTACCTACACCCTGTGCGAAAATTTGGTGGAAATAAATGCATTCAGAAAAAATTCTGAAAGCAGCAGAGGGGCAGAACGTAATATAACGATCTCGCTGGAAATACGGGAAATACAGCCGGTCGTCAACGATGCCGAAAAAACAAACCCGTCGCAACCTATCCGATTTGCACAAAATAGTCGACACTCACTAAGGAGTCAACACAGTTCACAATGGAAGCGGAAGTCATATTCAAACAGCTCGTCACACAGTACTCGCCGAGACACGAAAATGAAAGCCAAGTTTGTGATGACAATTTTTCAAGTGAGCCGAATGCCGCCTAGAAACGCAGATGCATGTGCTTGGCTTTTAAATTTTGCTTTGATTTTGTTTTGCTTGAGTGTTGCGAAACATATCCATCTAGCAGATAGTTACTATACCTTCGATAGATGAATTGTTAATTCGTAATTTATTAATATCTTGTGTTTGATTTTTCTGCTTTCCAAACACAATAATAGAAACCATTATCGAGTTCGTTTTAAAATGTGAACTTGAATTTTCTTTTTATGGAATAAAAAGCAAGTGCTCAAGTAATTAACTAAACCGTTTATTATTAATATTCCTTTTAAGGTTTTGTTCACTCATTTATTATTACGACCACGTTTGCGTCGCGGTGTTTGCGATTCCTCTTCATCGGAACTAGCTGTATCTTGTATAACTCTGTTGCGAGCTTTCTGCGTGTTCGAAGGCTTCTTATTACTTCGAGAAGGCACTTCTTCAAAATCGCTTGATGAGTTACTTGATTCATCCGTTGATGAAGAAATTGACGAATCTTGTCTTCCACGTCTGCCGCGATTGCTGGAGCGTGTTGCTTTACTTTTGCCGGATGTTTTCTGTGGAAGCTTTGTCTTTTTGCGATTTTCTTTATCATTTTCATCGTTACCTTCTTCATCTTGATTTGAACGATCCCTTACTTTTAGACAATCATTTATGCGGGTCTCCAATTCGCCGACTAAAGTTTTCAATTCAGGCTTAGCTAATTTTGAGGTATTATTGATAATTAATTTGAACGATTGATAGACTTCATCAATTTGTACTTTGTCCCTAAAATGCTGCAAATTGTCAATCAATTTCTTAATGGTTTTTTCATTGTATGATAATAAACTTAAGCAATAAGCTATGTCACGCCATTGCCTTTCATTGCGCGTTACTGGAAAACGTAGGCAGAGTTTTTCCACCAAGGTTTCTACCTGCCGATCTTTATGTATTAGACCCAATATATAACGCATTATGATACGATATTTCTCCTCTTCTAAGTTGGAGGTACTGTCACTCAATTTGGAAATGATATCTGGTAGCACATTATATAAAATATTCGACTTATTGGCGATTTCTTTAAAAAACTGTTGAGTTATATTTTTAATCTCATTGTTATCATCCACTATGCATATTGCCAAGTCGGCTATCTGCCCTTTAACGCGTATCATTTCATGCAAGATTAGATGGGACAACATTTTCACCGCTGTCAAACGTAACTCTGTGTTGTCATCATGCAGAGTCGAATAAAAGTGACCGGTCCACGGTTCAATAATGTTAGGAAAGCGAAATGTGAGATCCGAAAGACCGATCACAATATTGCATTTGATTTTGATATTCTTTGTATGATTGAGAATATTCATCAAGAAAGGCATGTAAGACTCGCAAATACGCGACGAAACACACATAAAACGTATAAGAGCCAAAGAGGCAGATTGTTGCAACGTTGAGTCAGGATATTTAAATGGATATTTGCAAATCTCTAAAATGTAGGGGAATAATTTCGGTAGTAAAGCAATTTCATCGCGCAACAAAATCTCTTCGCAAATGTGATTAATCAATTCGGCCACATTATCTTCAGCAGTGGCGCCTACTAAGTCTTCATCAGGCTGTAAAAGAAAAAATTCTTATAAGTATTTTTATCTTTTCCTTCTCTTATTTAAAATTAACCTCCTGCTGGGGTTCGGCAGCCGCGCCTGTTAAACGCTTTAAAGACTCGGTAGCAGACATGTTCAAGTTAGCCGTTTTCCGGCGATTTGCATTAAAATTAGCGAAAGCGCTCTTCTTTTTCTTCTGTTCACATTCCGCTAACTCTTGGCAGTATTTCATATTATTGTAAACATCAATGTCGAGAAATATCATTTCCTTCAATGCCATGTAACCTATCATGAAAATGAAACGACTTAGTAGAAATATCGGCATTTTTAACTGAGGCGCTCCGGTTAGTTGCGATTGCGTCCCCGGTATAGCTTGCGAGAAAGGTGTCTCATGAGCCTGAGCTTGCTGGGATGCCGTTATTTCGCTTAATTGAACAGCAAACTTTTTAAATTTCTTTAATATATCGAAAACCAAATTCTGACAAATCACGTCTGGTGTCTGACATAGTCGATAATAGAATTTCAACGTTTTCATTGTAACTTGATCAAAATCAGGTATTCGAGGATGAAAGAAAAACTTTGAGAACATTTCAGTAACCTTTTGTACTATGCTACAATCGGCTTCATATCGTTTGTAATATTTTGTGGTCAACGATTGATCGATGGAATTTAACAGAAATTCCAAACAGCTGCTGTAAATACGAGGGTCCTGTTTGCCTCTCAAACCCAAACCGATACTTTCAATGATGCTAATATTAGCTGAGGCTATTGATGACTTCGAGTACGAACACATAATCAGTAATTGTAAAGCTAAACGTGATTCATCTTCTGTGGTGCCTTCCAGTTTTAATGTGAAGCGTTCAAATAGAACTTGTATTATTAAACTATCAATATCTTCATTGTGAACCCATTCTTTAACTAAACACTCCATTGCGGTGTAATGGCCATATTCGAGACTTCCTAGAAATCGAGAGAGATTTTGTACGACATGCAACGCATGTGCCCTAAAACGAGAGACAAAGTGAATTTCATTTTAGTTAAAATTTGTTCTTGTTCCTGAGGTTCACTTGACTTACCTGCCTGTTTGGTCAGTTGTAAATAGAACCTTTTTGTAGGCATCAGATACGGCGTCACGCTTTTCTTTATCCGAAGACCAAACCAAATATAACATCTGACGCATACCATTTTCAGTGCCTTTGATACCAAACATATAGCCGGTCGTAAATAAATCGACTGCTTCAAAAACATCTGAATTCGTTTTGGACAAAAGCATTTCTTGTAACTTGGGCATAGCTTTGGTAATAGCTTTCGAAAATTCAATAGAATCTTGTAAAAATTTTACTGTTTTAATTTGAGTACCAAATTCTTCATTCTGTGAAAGGAAAAATAAGAAAGGCATAAATAGAATTTCAATTAGGATGCTAGCCTGAATTAAACTGCCTAATTTAAATAGAAAAGTCTAATGATCTTTTCTATAACCACTAGCGAAGTTGAGAGGTGTCATTTTGTTTATAATGCCAAGAAGTAAGCTTCAGAGACCTCATAAAGTATACACATTCCTGCTCAGAATCTAACTTAGATTCGATTTAAGCATGTCCGTTTGTGTAACGTCTGTGGTAAATATTCTCTTGGCCGCAAAAATGAAGATACCGGCTTCACGTTTTGCACAACAATGAAAAGGTTCGACTATGCCTAAATAATAGTCCATCTCGCTGTTTACTTATTTCTGAAATGTGCGCAGTAACCATTTTTCCCTTGGCAAAATTTAAGATCTGCGGAGCAAATTTGGGAGACACATTAAGAGTTATTACACGTACCTTGGCACAGAAAATGGACCAAATCGGTCAAAAGACACGCCTATAGCATAATGGAAGCTGAAAATACCTCTGCTTTCGGTATGCTTTGCTTACTACTCATAAACTAAACAATAAAAATTTCGGCGGTCTTCCATAAAACTGGAATAATCTGTCACGCTTATCCAATACTATAGACTACCGAAATTTGGTTTTTTCGACCTATTTTAGAAGATAAAGATATAAAACACAGCCGAATATAGTTTCCTTACTTTTTTTACATAAATCTATACCAAACTTAACATCTTCCTCTCCCAGGACGAGTATATAAAAATATCGTTCAAAGTTAGCATTGTCTTTACAACAACATTTTTACTAATTTAAAAAGAGCTCATATTGACATCGATGACGTTGAGCGCAGTGAATCTAATTGATAGTCTGCTGATGAAGCAAACCGATGACTGCCCTTAATATTCTACATTAAAATGGAAGAACGATGAATAATAAACGTTATATGGCGCTTACAGCACGACTGAAATTGAAATTGACGAAAAGAAACACAAAGACTATACACCGGGTCAAGTTGCATGTATTGGCATTCGATTTGCTGCTTCTTTTACCACGTTGTCCAAATCTAGCTCCCAGCGAACTTTATTTGTTTACAAATCCTAGAATGACGCTCTCGGGAAAAATCTGTGAATCAAATGGTGAGGTCATTGCCAAAAGTAAAACATCGAAATGTTATACAGCCGTTTTACGGCGTCACTCCATAAAAGAACCGTTTTAATGGATAAGGACGAATTTTGCAAAAAAAAAATGTTCTTTTTCCTTAATGTTATTGACATCGTATTAAAAACAAAATCGAAAAAATGTTCTGATACATACACTATCTTTGTAACCATTGCCCAAAAATATATAGGATTTCAACAAGGCCAAATAGTAGGCACACTGTTCTTCATCTTTTAAAGAAAGCCTATAAAAACAAAAACATACTCAGTTGTTTTTTGTTCATCGACTTCAAAGAATTTTTCTACCTTAATTCTGAATTTCCAGCCACATGATCAGCTTTGCGCATAAGTGAAACTGCTTCCTGATATTTCTCTTCCAAAAGCATTCTGTTAATACGTTGTACTAAATCTTCATAAGTTTCTTGTGTTGGTGGCGGATCTTCATGTTCTTTTACTATGTCTTCTATGAAGGGCAACACTTTGGGTGTAATAAGATTCCATTTATCTTCTAGTTCCTCGGATTGCTTTCTCTCTGCAGCTAACAACGTTGAAAGCTTTTCCATTTTCTCCACCTCCTCGTTATATTTTTTTTGTAATTCAACTAAAGTCAACTTGGCTGCAAAGGGGTTTCTTTCCAAAAAGGACTTAATTAATTGAACTGCTTGTTTCCGCACTGAGCATGTTTTATCCTCCAGCCTTTCTACTGCAGCGCATAAAACTTTCAATTGAAAAGATAAAGGTACAGCGTCTTCTTCTTTCATGCGATTCCATATTTGTAAAACTTTTGCTCTAACATGAGCTGATATATCGCTGATGTGCATCAATAAATTTTCCAAAAATTCATCGCGCGCCTCTTTCATCTCTTCCGGTAGTTCTTCAGAAGTAAGTTCGCCTACTACAGCGTCGCCCATAATTTGCAAAATGCAGTTGCGCAAAACATGTGATTCACACCCAAGCAATTCATCGCCCAACGTAGATAAATGAGGTATCATGAGCTTTGGAGCAATTTTTGCAAGTTCCATAAGAAAACTCGAAAAGTTACGTGATACTACCGTGTCAGCTGAACCCAGAGATAGACTTTCGATAATATCTTTAATAAGAACTGAAAACACTGTAGATATGCCGAATTCTTCATGTAAAACATTGATCCCGCAAGCTATCGATGAACCGGCATGTTCGGCAGTACGCAAAATTTGCAGAATTCTTACAGGAAAGTTCATAGCATGATTATAACGCTTGATGGCGGTTCCCAATATCTGAAAAATAGTTTCCACAACGTGGTGATTTTCGTTGCGCATGTGTAATAGTTCCAAGGTGCGATAGCAAACCTCGCACAACATGCTAAAATATACGACCGAACATGTAAATGAATCAGTTGCGCTTTCTTTTATGCTTAAATATTTACTTACTTGACGAAATTTTCTTCTGCCAATGGTGGATTCCACAATTTTTCCAATGGACATTGCATTAGATCATATAATTGTACCAGAAATTTACTCCGTTTGATATCCCAATCAGGATATTCGTCTAATGAGTCCGAATGTTTGTTGCCTTTTCTCTTTTGTTGGTTACTTTGCTGTTGTTGCTGCAAACGCACCATATTGCCATCAATTTTACGCACCACATTTACTAACAAAAACAGACACATTTTAGTTAAATTCAAATAACCCTTACGTTGCTGTGGTGAGGGCGGTTCAGTAACAGCCAAAAATGGTACCAAGCCATTGCTCAATTTGTCTACAGTTATATACATTAGATCGAACGCTCGAAATAAATTCTTCATGGCTGCCGCATCGGTGTTTTTGTTCTCAATTACCGCATAATAGGTGTCAAAATGATCGAAGATATAAAATGGATCACTCTGAAATAACATTTGTTTGCAGACTAGATGAAACGAAAAATATCATAATATTTGTTACATTGTTACATGAAATGCTTGAAAAAAATATAACTGTAAAATTAGAATTTCGAAATTTGTGCTTAAGACCTACAAACACACCTTTCAGTTTATCTGGTACTTCACTTGAACTATACAAATGTTTCACATAATAACTGTCGCCACTAGAATTTAGTAAATCAGTATTATTTGACGGTAAATTAAACTGAAAATCCATTATTTCAATCCGAATGATTATATATCTGGCTACTGATTATAAAAATATTCCTAATTTAAGTCAAAACAAAAGAATATTTCAAATGATTGCTCGTGACGCCAAAAGAGTTGCCAAGACTGCAGATTCAAAATGAAGGTAATATCGTAAATTGAAAAATGTTATCAACATGAATGAACCACAATAAATCACTCGTTTAATACGGTAGTAGTTTCAACTTATTAGGTTAGCGGCTTTCTAAGATTGTTGGAAGCATTTAAAATTCTTTTTACCTTTTCTGCTGCATGCGATAGACAATTGTGTTGTAAAGGCTGAAATAGAGAGGAAGAAAAGTATACTAAGCGACTTATTAAAATTTCATTAATAACGGCAACAACCTTAAAATAAATAGAATGAAAAATATTTCGTGTAAAATCCTTAGGATTATTCATTTATTCAATTTTGTCTCGCAATTAGTATACGAATTTTCCCAATGAAAAATATAATTTTTTCATAGATTGAAAACGTCCCAACTGAAATCCTATTCATTTAATATTTTATGCAAACTCAAATCTCCAAAAAGGATGCATAACAGGCCAAGGATTCATATACATATTAGAAATAACAGCTGTTATTACAACAGTATTGGAATATTTATCGAGGACCAACCTGCCTCAAATATGTTAAAAAGAAAAGTACCGGTGAACCTTCAGTATCTTCTCATATGTGGATTTTTATCGTAACTATTATAACGCATAACTTTGAGAGAAAAATTCTACTTTTTTGTCTTCACACGCACAATCTATACGATGTTCTTGTTTTATTAATATATATAAATTAAGCTAAGCCGATAGCCTACGATGCTAGTACTTAATTAATTTCTCCAGTCTAAGAATTGATTGCATTAGTCTAGAAAATATAATAATAATAATAAATTAAACTAATTGTAATAAAATAACGCAGAGGCAATGACTTAGAAATGTAATAATACGTGTTTACGTTGAAAAGCCAAAGTAAGTATGACATATTCTTATGCAAAATAGAGAATACATGTTTGTTTACGTCCATACGATTTCCAAAAGCTGAAGTAAGTATAACATATACATATTAGGGATCGAATCGATACTTAGATTAAATATTTTGGACGTAAGTAATGTGAAATCGAAAAACATAAAGTGTTAAAACAACGTTAATCAATCCGACATTGTGCTCTCTGACCACAACTTGATTTGTATTGTTCTTAGATTTCTCAGGAAAGTATTTGATGGAAGTCTTCTCTAACATTATATTATCCTAAATATATATATCGTATAAAAATATCCTCTAAACTGCTCCAAATCAGCTCTCTGAATCATCAAGGTGTTGTTGTTTTTTATCAAAAATGAACGAACGTCGTATGCATTTCGAAGGGAGATTTCTCATGGACAAATCTTCGTGCAAAATAGTAAATGCATACTAACATCATTAAGGTGTTACACAGCTTCACTTTCCGGTCTTTTCGGCAACAACTACCGAATTCGGGCGACATTCATGTCCGTAGAATATCGTTTAAACCCAGTAAACTACTAACAAATTGTTCTTTTCAATGGAGAAATAGTTGCCTTTACACTTTTCAAGTCAATTCTTAGCTTGAGAAGTATTTTTCCATTAAAAATTAATGCTATACCTAGACACGAAATTCAGATTTTTCCATTCTTTTGAATATTAGAGGAGCTGCTTCGCTAAAATAACTGTAACATCTAAACTAATGGTGGGAACTTCATATGTTTCGCTGGAAAGCTGGTACTATCTAAAAGTCACAAGCTTTTTCTAACTTTGTTCGCCAAATACATATATTTAATTAATAATTGTTAAAAGATACATTTCCAAACATACAAATTTCTTAGGCATCACTTTTAAACGACGAAAAAAAATATTTGAGGGTTAACTCACCTTATATCATCCCAATATCGCGGAGAAAAGTGATTGTTAAGTTGCAATATAATACAATATTTTCATGTACGGAAATGAGAAATTTTTCTATGATTTGCGTGTTAATCAACTTAATATAAATAACATTTTTATAAAGATCTATTTTAAATCGTGGTGATCAGGCAAATATAAAAATTCATTACCATTTATTTAAATGTTCCACTTTCTCTTTTAACAGCTGCTACTGCGTTGCTTTTTTAGAAAGTATAAAACGCCTATGTAGGTAGTGTATGTTTCTACCACTTTTATTCTACAGCAGATAAAGTGTCTGCCTAAAAATATCTATTTACAACATTCAGTATAAAATGTTGACAACACTCACATTGCATTTTTATAGGAATTCATTGACCACTTAAAGAATAGTTTTTAGCTTTTTGCATAAATTTCAATTGTAGCTTTAATATAATAAAATTTCTTAAAAATAATTTAAATCTATTTACAACAGTTTTAATTCCTATAAATAAAATCCGCTTGGGCAATTGATACTGATATCGATTAAAACAAGGCTTTAATTGACTCTGACAGGAGCTTCGCGACTGCAGAGCATAATTTTTAAAGATATCCCGGTGATAATTATTTGGTATTATACAAAAAAGCCAACGCGGAATTTAGGAGAGAGCTACGTAAATCTAAAGCACTCAGTTTTGAATTTTTTTCCAAGACAATTCACAGAAATACGCCAATGAGTGTGTTATGGAGCAGAATCAACAAACTAAATAAGAATTCACACTCTAATGAAATTTCTGCCATTTGCACTCCCAACGGTACTTTAACTGAAAGAGGTGAGATCTCCAATCATTTTGGAGAAATTTGGAACGATTACTCCTCTGATTGTAACTTCTCCAATGAATTCATCAGAAATAAAACAAATCCAATTTATATATCAAATGCTGATCCTATTGATAGGTGTGCTATTTTTCTGGAGAACCTCATATCAATTTTAGAACTTGAAAGCCAAATCTCCAAATGTAAAGGAGGACACGCACCCGTCAATAATTCAAACGACGTTGTCGGACATGGAAAACTCAATCAGATCTGAGAAAGTTCTTCTATCTTACAAGAAGAAAACTTTGCGGGAGTTCGAGCATCTTTCTTGAAAAAGCTAAGCGGTCCAAAGGTAAAGGGTGAGTCACGTATAAATTATTCTAGTAGCAATTATACCATTTCGAACTGAGAGTAGAGTAGAAAAATTTACAAGAAGAAATAAGGTTACGCGAACTTACACGAGCGCAGGAGAAAGATCACGAGCTCCTTGCTGACTTTTTACATACATATAAATAAAAAAAAAAATAAAGAGAAATTTTAATTTGAAATGTCGAACAAAATCAGAACTACGTGGGCATTCGCGCTCCGTAAGGGTCAATTGGTGGAATACTTGAACGAGTTCCAACTAGAGAGTGGAGGCACCGTAGATGACATAAGGAAGCGTTGGGGCCGTTTTGTAGGTGGGGAGCATAAGCCTGAAGTCGTGATACGATTACTCGCGATCCAAGAGAAGCATGAGGCCACCCAAGCATTACGTCCCCCTTCCGCGATCGGTGCCACACGAGCGACGACTCCACCGTTGGCGGTTTACACACAAGCTTCTACAGATCAACATCCGGAGAGCATTGCCGAACCGAAGGCGGGACTGACGATGAATTTGCCGAAGGGGCAGCCCGGCAGGTCCTCGCCATTGAATGTCATACAGAGTGAGTCTGGACCTCGAGACCAGCCGTGTGGAATGGTCGGTCCGGCTCCACCGTACTTACAGCCGACAGGAGAAGGAAGACCAGTGATTGCGATAGTCCGGAAATGGGGACTAAATTATAGAGGGGCACGAGACCCCCTACAATTTATTGAGCGTGTCGAGGACTTGGCCGAGGTTTACGCGGTAAAAAAAACGCATTACCGCCCACAATGATTGTCCTGTTACAAGAGAAGGCGCTGGCCTGGTTCAAAAATAACAACTGTCGTTGGACGGAGTGGGAAGCCTTTAAGGGGGACTCCTACAGTTCTTCCTACAGATATTTCCAGAACTTGGAAGATGAAATCCGAAAGCGAGTAGAGAAACCTAGAGAAACATTTAAAGACTATGCGTTATCACTACAGACGATGATGAGACACGTGGGCTACACCAAAGCTCAGAAGTTGGAAAGGATTTATACCAACGCGCAACCTGAATACTTGCAGTACATCCGTAGGAAGGATTTCCGAGACTTGAAGGAACTTCTAAAAATGACGGATGACTGGGAGAAGAGTCAGGCGTGTGAAGTGGTGCGCGAACAGCCTCGCCATCCTGGGCGAATGGCGCAACGAGAGCAACATCGATTGGTGGAACAGGGTGATGCACCGGATAGAGGGGCACCAAGCCAGTCGTGCTGAAAGTGCGGGTTTGTCCGAATAGGCCAACTTTCTGTAGTATGTGCGGAAAACACGAAATTAAAGTCGAGTAATGCTGCCAGCGAGGACAAGCTGCGCAGGAGGCACAGCCGAACAACGATAACGGTCCGCGAAGATCGGGAAACGGTCGGGGGGCCCTCCGTCCAAGGGGAGCTGTGGGCCCCAACAACAGTTCGTATCACCAGTAAGATCCCCAAGCCTACAAATCACAACTCATCAGAAAATCATGAATGGACAGGATTGCAGTTCGAGAAGAGTCGTTTAGCAGCTAGAGTAGTTATAGCTGGAATACCCTACCGCCAAGGTAGACACAGGTGCGAGGATTAGTTTCATCATAGAGGAGTTCGTGAAGATGATGCTACACCTGGCAGAGATTCAGTCGGCAGATGGGACAAAAGTGTCCGCATATAACTCGTTCCTTTGCCCTACACAATTTGGAGATTCGACGACGCTGCTGAAACTGGTAATAATACCGAGAGCTATCGAAGAGGTAATTTTAGGTTATAACTTCTTACAAGCTTTTGGGACAACTATAACGTGCGCGAATAAGACAGCGTCGTGTGCGGCTCGGTTGCAGATTGACAGTCCACAGTCTCATGCAATGAAAGAAACGGCAATCCAAGACCTACCAGGCAGTCCAACCAAACGTGACGTATCCGAAGGGAGAATACATGAGAATACATCCCGAACCGGTCATCCAGGGGTAAACGAAGGTCACCTCTGCGAGGAGCGAAGAAGACATCATCGAGCAGTTGGATGCTGAACCTTTATGAACGTTTACCGGAAGAGATCGAACGAACTGATAGGGAACATGCAGACTATGCATGGACTTCCGACATTTAAACCAGAGATCCACCCC